>JXSR01S027502.1:132399-148401 GCA_000969725.1 Ophiothrix spiculata | reverse complement strand
ACTGTAACAATACAATAAGCCTAACAATTATGGAAATTGTAGTGACCTGTAGTGACCTAGGGGGAATCCCAAGATAAATAAAAATCTAGGGAAATCCCTGCTGATCTGCTCATGAATAGGACTCCCTCTGCAAGGTTTTTTACATTTTCAGTAATTATACCCCACAATGAACTTGAGTGTTTTAGGTAATTAGGTTTTATTAAACATTGATTCATCAAACAACATCTCCATAATTTGTACAGACCAGGCAAGGGTTTTATAAAGTGAAAAAAGTGATTTAAAATGATCACTCCAAAACTCCATCGACTTTGTACACGAATTTTTAACAGCCGGTAGCGCCCCCTAATTTTTTTTCAATTTTGTTTAAATTTTGCAGGATTGATTCTCATACTAAAAGAAACCAAATGAGAGGGTGAGCCGTAGAAAAATAAGAATTTTATTTTTGTGAATCAGCCTAAGCATCATCAACATTAGAGCTCAAATTAGAGATATATAAGTTCCCGCCAAAAACGATTCAAGTTGCAGAGATTAAGTAACAGAAAGAGACAAACCGTGCAAACCATACTTGACGCTAATGACACCCGAAGTGCACGGTAAGCGGTGTGCAAGTTTTCATTATTGGCGCATTACAATACACCATCGTCAAAAACCCAACATTCCCATTTATCCCATGCCGGAACAAAAATGGCATCTAGTCTGGTATCTCCTCTCTAAATTAACAAGATTTACTCCTAAAAGCAGAATAATTTTATTCAAATTTGAACAAAAACTGGTAACACTTTTTCAAAGACTAAGTAACAAATATTTGGCTATATATGTCTAAAGATCAAAACAGACCTTCACATTTGAGGAGCTCAATACGTCGATCCTGGGTTTCCCAACCGGAAATCAATCTTTACCGAAAATTTAATCCCACAATGCACTGGTAAAGCACAACGATGCACCCAAATAGGCGTGAAATGGATGCACACTACCATCCATCCCAAACAACAATTCAAATCACCCGCTATGAATTGGTGCTAATGTCATGGCTTATTAGTTTTATAGGCAAAACTGTGTTTGGGCTAACATTTCGGTAAAGATTGACTTCCGGGTGTTAACCCAGGATCGACGTATTGAGCATGAGTTTCTATAGCTCTTCTGAACATAATTCCAAGAGTGCGTTTCTTTGAGCTCCTCACTGCAATTACCAAAACCCTCTTACGAATAGGAATATTTGAAATTGAGCTCCTCATAACACTCCTATCTAAACTTTGGAGAGTGATTGATAAAGCTCCTGCAATTTCTAGATATGAAGGTCAGTCAAGAGTGGTTTGAAGTTACTGAATATCACTGTGTTCATGGTGTATGCAGCATGTTGTTAACTGACCCTTTACTGTATCAGCATGGTTAACACACCTTTTTATTTTTATTTATTTTTTTAAATTTTCCTAATTAGTTTATATCTTTTGAACACCCATGTTCTAGGTCATTTGTAAATAATGACATAGTCATGATTTGGAGCATAAATTCTTTTGTGTATTCCTTTTTTGACACAAATTTTCTATGTTTGCAATTCTAAACAGAGAGATACCAATTAACTACATATAGGCAAAATCAGCCCATCCCAAAATTCTAAAAAGTTTGGACAAATGTTACTGCCCAAATACATGATGCATTGAGTGCTCACAAATTAAAGCCACATAGCAGTTTATAATATAAGTGGACCAGGGATTCTGGCATAAAGCAAAATATTTTTCAATGAATTGTCTAACTTCTTTATTTTGAAGACAATTAATCAATATAGGGGGCTACAGAAATGAGAAAACGTTCAAAGAGAAGTGTCAAGCTCAAAATTTGGAAACTGTTATTGCCCAAATGCATGGTGCAGTATAGCCTATACTCACACATAGAAACTAGTTATAATTGGACCATGGATAAAGAACAATATTTTTTCATTGAACTATTAAACTTCTTTCTTCTGAAGACAATTCAACACAGGGAGGTTACAGAAATGTGAAACCATTCAAGTAGTTTTCAAGCTCTGATAGTTACAATGACACAATTGACATGTAATAAAAAATACCCCAAATCTATAACAGTTGATGCCATAAAACACAGCAAAATCTCAATGGAGTATCTTGTGTGAAGACATGTTGCATACTATAGTAAAATATGTAAATTTCATGTAACAAACTTCTAGGACTGAACAAGAACATTTATAAGCTGATATTTCAAACCAGTAAAATAACCTCTTTCAAAACGGACAAACTTGTGCATACTGATGAATGTAGTGACATTTGGCCCCTCGGCTGTGTGAGGGTATTAAAGCAAGAGTTTCATATTCGTGGACCGAAAGTACTAATGTTTTGGATGTTTTGTGCATATCATCGTTTGGATGTTGGATCAAACATAATCACATGGCGGTATGAGTTTGGCTCACTGGCCACCTGTTTAGAACCTCTATTGATTTAACCAGATATCTTATTAGGACCAAATTCTGACAACAGGAGTGATGAGAGTTCTCACACCCCTAAATTATAAGCAAGATTGGGTTGCCATACAATACACCAATTTTAAACACAATGGTTGTATTGAGTAGTTTCACAGTAAGCTATTGTGAGAATTTGACCCAAAGTACCATCATTTTGGGTCAAAATTCCAAGAGGCAGTCAGTTACCAACAAATTTTGAAGGGGGATTCCAAACTATGATGCAATTTCAACTATCATAGAGAGGTAATTTAATTCAAAATTGGATATGTTCAGTCCAAATTTATTAATCCAACAATGAGTTACAAACATATATGGTGGGACGGAATTGAGCCTCATATTTCAAAACTCATGGTGAGACCAATGAATATTGAGTGTAAATTATCCAATTTTATCATCATCCTGAGTAGAATACAATGATATCGCACACCTAAACGCATGATAATGAGGGATAATTGGTTTTTTTTACTGTAACCGACAAAAGTTGCCTTGGAACTAAAATACTTGTAAAACTGACAAATAATAGGCCAAAAACTGTGTGTTATACACAATAACTTAGTGTTTGTGAAACGATGCAACAGCAACAAATGAAGAATGATGCACCTTTCTACAGGGACCTAATTACATCCTAACTTAGATACATGATGGTCAATGTCCATTATTATGTTAAGCTGAACTCAGACTCGACGCAAACACAAATGCACCGAGCATGTATATATAGGAGGTTTGACCAGTTCCGAAAATACAACACCACTTGCGTCAACGCATGAAGAGTCGAGAAAAACTGAACTTTCCATTGCGTTTTCACGTTTGCGGTGAAAAGTATTGGAAACGCAACTATTGCGTTTTAAGTATGAATTCAGCTTTACGTGGATGGTATAAGAAGAAAGAAGAAATCAAGACCTTCCAATCATGCCTTGCTTCTGATTGGTTATTTTGTACAGGAAATAGTTTCAAGCTTTAGTCATGAAACTACCGTAATCACTAAAGCTAACTTAGATACTTGATGGTCCAAAAAAATGTCTAAAAAGCTTTGCATTTACATAACAGTCTCATCCCCAGGGTTGCATACTATTGTCAGTTGTTGTAATCTTACATTTTGTACAAAATTTATCACTACATCTTGGAGCCCTGTTGAAGATAAGCTTCCTACAGCTAACTTGGTACCAAGTTCCAAGTTGGGTTTCCTTGGCGAAAGCCTAAACAAAGTGATTAAAGCTTGAAACAATTTCCTGTATGGAAAATCCCATAGGAAGAAATGCATGATGGGAAGGTCCCAATATCTTCTTTTGATGGTATAGGACAATTGCAAAGCTCCATTCAAAATCTGCGAAGTTGACACACAATGTCCTACCTGTTTGATTTGTATTGAGAGGCTCCGGTCTGGAGACCTCACACGTGTAGAATAACTCAGCCAACAAGGCTAGCACATTGGATTTCAAGCATGCTGGGCTATACAGCAGATCCTCGGGCTTAAACAGATACATTTTGGGGAGATGTTGATGGAAGAATTCTTCGATGATGTTCAGATTATGGATGGACTCAGCAAAGGACATGGGCTCTTGTAGACTAAGATCTGTAAGAATGAAAAGGGTAAAGGTATGGTTAGTCTCATAACTGTTATTTCAATATTAGACTTGGAAAACAAATTCACTACGCTTAGCATGCACAGGGTGTAACAATTTCTAGGTGCTATTCAGGTGTTTTTTTTTTCAAAACTCCAGGGTAACAGCTTCCTATTTTGCTGCTAGGTAAACAACAAGTTTTTCAGTCAACAAATCAAACTTTAACCCTACAAAATTGTTCCTATTAAACGCCTCATACTCTATCTTGATATGTAATCTAGATCATAAAATTAATCGTTGATGCTTTGGGCAGTCACAGTCTTGAATGATCACTTATAAATTATTATAGCTTGGGCAATAATATTGTACTGGTATTGAATTTTAGCTATCAGTTGTTGGAAGAATACAAAATATTTTGATAAAGTATACTTTAGGTCCCATAAAAAACTGAACCCTAACCAAGGAAGTTATAGGGGGGAACACGGATTCTCCACAATCTTGTGTCGCTCATGGAGCAGAGTTATTGTACCTCCGGATATATTCGGAATTTGACCCGATATCCAGTCAGATAGCGTAAATCTTCACCTGACGCATATACCGCGTGTGCATTTTGTTTCACGCGCAAACCGTGTCTGCGTTTCATGTAGCGTGGATTGCGACTTGCTCTGATTAAAGTACGCCAATTTTCCCGCTAATCCGTAGCGAAGACTCTCGAAGTGTTGCACGCGGAGCCGTAAAATGCCGGAGGTACAATAATTCACCCTCCATGAGCGACAATCCAAGATGGCTGCCGTCCCATAGGATTTACACGGCGATGAAATCAAAATGGCGGAGGAGTCCCTGTTCCCCCCTATAACTTCCTTGACCCTAACCTTATTACTAAGCCTAACCCTAACCCTACAAGCTTAAGGCTGGGGTAGACCTTCAAATGGCATAAACCGTTTTTGTACTCTAACTTTCAAACTAATTGCATTACCTATATAAAAGTACACATTAAGTGCCAAAAAACACATTTTTGCCCCAAAATTTCTGGAAAGCCTAACTAAAATTTGCATTCGTTAAATTTTAAACGTTTTTGCTTTTTTGAATTTAGAAACAAATTTCTATCTTATTTTTTGAAAAATTGCCAAAAATAGGCCCAAAATTGCCATTTTGGTGGCAGCGGTGGGATTTATTGACCTATTTTTGGCATTTTTTAAAAAAACAAAGATAAAAATCAAAAATTTGAGAAAACTGTTCCTAGACATTTGTTTCTAGATTGCAAAAAGCAAAAAAGTTCAACATTTCATGAATGCAAATTTAAGTTAGGCTTTCCAGAAATTTTGGGGCAAAAAATGTGGTTTTTGGCTTTTTTTGCCAAAATTTACATTTTTGATCAAAAACTGATATCATCATCATGTTCAGGGTAAAATTCCGCTTCCAAAAATGTATACTTTTATATATTTTATGTAATTAGTTTGAAAGTTAGAGTACAAAAATGGTTTATGCCATATGAAGGTCTACCCCAGCCTTAAAGCATAAGAGAGGCTTGCTTTGCTAGACAAAAGTATGTGGGACCATGACAATTTAGGTGCAGGCCCTGACTTACACAAGTAAGCATTTTGCTTTGACAAGTACTTACCATCTAGATTCACAAGATGTGGAAAGTAAAAGTGTAAGAGTGTAGCTAGACAGGATCCATCACCGAGGTCCTTCATGAGATTATCCATCACAGGAATGCTGGGTAGGGACTTGGCTTGTAGCTGCTCACGCCGTATACGCACCTGCAAGGAACAAGCATTTAAAAGTTGTTTTATTTCAATAGGTGTGATTATTAACTATTAAGTTGTAAATTGAAAATTCTTGTTGATAAAAGATGTTAAGTTATTTTCAACAACAAAAAATTTCAGCACATGCATATGTCTGCAAGCACAAAGGACAACAATTTCAGTGCCACACTTTCTACTAAATGATAATATCAATGATAGATCATCACACCTCTTTCACTGCAGGTCATTTTACCGTCCCAGTATTGAACAGCATTTGAAGATTGTTGGTATTCACTTGACACAGGGTTAACAGGCGTAAATGAGGCTTAAATTTGTTTCTCAAGGATATCAGAGTTGAACCCATGCATGACTCCCAATACCGAATGATAAAAGTATCCGACAAGCCAAACATGTTTCTAAGCATCTCATAACTCTAAAAATAAGCTAATCATGTACTAAAAATCAAGTGTGTGAATAAGCAATTTCAGATGCACAAGAGATATGCAACAATTATCAACAATGGGACTTTCTAAATTTAAAACACAAATTTTGATGAAACATTCTCACTATTTTCCACAATGATATTCCTATAAAATCTCCTCTGCCTATTTTGAACTGAAATAAAAATCCTGTAATTTTTTGTATAGAGACAATGACATTGAGCTCAAATATTTATTTCTATTTGGTTGTAATCATGCATGATGTTTCATTGTCAATGCTAGTCTGCTCACCTGGTTAAGTTTGAATCAAACTGAAGTTCGCTAACAATGAACTTGACAAAGGGATCAGACGGTTAAGTCACTCACTGCCATGGGTTTACCAAGTGTCAATCCATGTGTATTCAATATGTATTTCAATGGAATAAATAAAAAATGTGTTGTAAGATTGGACCTGGGAATAATATGGTGGACTTTGTGGTGTTACCTTACCACCAAAGTGAGGTGCCATAAAGTATGCTAATAAAATAAAAATTGTTCTTAATTTTCATAACCAAATGACCTACCAACCAGGGATGTGAGTGACAAAACATTTGACGGCCTGAAGAAGTGACAGAAAGGCCTGAAAATGGAGTAAAACTAGGATGAGAATAAATAAAACAGCGTAAATTTGACAACAGACGGGCCTGAATTCAGGCCCGAGCTGGAAAACTTACTTCCCTGACCAACACAATGTAATTAACGGTTATCATGAGATTAAGTTTTACTACTGACAAACTGCCAATTCATTTAACACATCCCCAAACCTCTATTAACAGTTGTAATGCGCGCAAGCTGAAGTTGTAATAAATATTTCTTCATCAGTGTAACAAGAAATTGAGAGTGGTACGTTTGATAGCCCACCTGATTTTCATATTTGCATTATATCTATGTTTTTATCTTTAAAAAAGGGCATGCAGCAAATGTTTTCAAACAGTAACTACAATTTTGTGCAATGGCAATATATAAATTCATATTCAAGCCTTCAAAATTCCCACACCATTGTGCCACCAAACAATACAACCGGTCACTTTCTACATGCCCAATTTTCTTGACCATTTCAATACATACGGACACAACCTTACTACCGCTCGCATGCTGTGAACACAGACTCCAACAATCTAACAACGTGCAGCTATGCTTCATTGTATTTTCTATGTAAGTTGTAAGGTCTATTTCAGTTCACATTTATCTGTTTACATTTAACAAGCCTGATTAGCTCCTCTGTTCTTTGGAGTCATTCAAATTACATGCCACAAGTATGTTAAGTATTCAGCCAGGTTACTGTCAGTCCAAGTTCAAATATTTAGAGTGATTGCATTCAAATGATTGCTGCAAATACAAGAGCTTGATTTTATTCCTTGATCAATGTCATATGTAAGTCAGATCAAAACAAATCAAGATATTGTTTGTATTTACTTTTTAAACATTTTCTGAAATTATATAATTGCATTAGATCATTACTGTATAATCCATTCCTATAATTTGCATATTTTCGTTAGAACAAGGACGACAATTGAGTCACATGATGCATTATGAATGATTCCATACGTATATGCATGTCAGGTACATCACATTATACAATTCTTGGCCTTGTTCTGAGTTTCGATATTTAATGTCAGCGACAGAAATATCCTGATTCTAGAAATGGTCTTCTGGGAAGTAAAATTTACATCATCTTTGTGACACTGGTCTCAATCAACAGGCATCCAAGCAAGGGGCTGATAATTGGGTCTGAAATCATTACCGCACATCTACGTCATTTCCAAATGTGACCCCAATATTGAGCTTAATAGAGTACAAGTGCTTCATGTGGGCTATACAGGGAATTGAGAAACCTCTTCTTTATATCTGTGTTGTGTACTAGAGATGGCGTCTGTGGGGTATAATAACAGATGACTTATTCAGAGTTTTTCAATTCGTATTGCTCTACATCAGCCGGCGCTGGTCTCTTCTACAGGGTACTTGCATTGTGCTTATATTGCACCTAGCATGAGCAAGAGCAGTGTCAAGCAATATACTGAAAATACAAAATTGATGTAACTAAGAATACACCATTCTTTAAGACTGACTTACCTTTTGTGGAGATGATTGGATAAGACTGTCTTGTTGGTTCTTCCTGTCTTTCTCCATCTTATGTCTCACTGTTGCACATACTTTATTCATCCAGAACAAGAGACCATCTTCAGCATCAATGGGGAGCTCACTGGAAGCACTGAAGGTTGAGATTTGTCTGGTGGAATAACGGGAAAAAGTTTGCTAAGTGTGTACTAGACAATTTGGGATAAGGCATAATTTTTCTGCTACATAGATGTCGCCATGCCATTTTGGTTTCTGTCCTTTTTAGCTGTACTACAGTACAGTATTATCAATACAATGAATCAATATATTTAAAATCAGAATGCATCTATATTGTGCCACAAAACCAAAGGTGAACATATTGGTTAAGTTATCAGTAATGTTGCATTCAGAGACCAGTGATTTCATCACTGCAAAATCACTTTACATTTAACGATACGCGGTCTTCACACGCGCAATTAATAGTATGCACTATATCCGTGTGAAGAAAACCTTTTTACGCATCTTGCGCGCTGAGGTAAAAGTTCATACGCGACTCACACGATACTCATGAGCTGGCGTGATTTGACAGTTCTGCTACTGTGTGACTTGATGATCGATCTGATTGGTTTGTTGTTCACACACGTAGCGATCTGGTCCCGCCCAGAATGAAAAGGTTTGTTTTAGATGACTATAAAATCTAATGCCTGTGGATGTCAAGTGATGTTGCTGTGATGAGATCGTTGGAATCTGAATGCACCATAAATGTACTTGGCATATTTTAACACATAACAAATTTTTAAAGAATTCAACAAACTTGTGTCATATTGCAACACAAAACAATTTTTCAAAGAATTTCATTTAACAAGTTGAATTTTTGCTAGCATCCAATCCAAAATATATCTTAGCAATATAAAATGTTGACAAATTATTGGTGAAATATTTATTTTTGAAAATGTTGACCATTCATAGAAAAACAATCATGCTAACTAATGGACAATAAATTTTGATATTTGTAAAAATAAATGATGTGAAATGGTCAATTAAATACATGATAAAATGCTTGATTAGACATTTTGTTCAAAGCTTTGTAAACTGAATTTGGATTTGACCTACATTGGACACTGGTGCAAATACCAGAGGTGCCAAATCCTTAGGGTAAACAAAACAATCACTTGGTTAACCATATATCTATTTGTGTATAACCATTGCCTTCATGTACCTCACGTATACTAGTATATATGCAGGTGCATGTTAATATACAACTGACAGTGATAAGCTTTTTTGTCTCTAAACTTTAAGATAAAAGATAAGATACTTTTTGAGGAAAAAACTCTTTCACATACCTTACAGCTTGTACAACTTTCTCAATACTGGCCATCTCTGCAACGTACGACCTCTGTATTGCATCCATCATAGCTAGGTGAGCACTCTGCAATGACAAATACAAACATGACATGAGTTTATGTGCAAATTACGGAGTGGTCTTATTGATGCATACATTTAGTTTCAGCTGAATTCTAGTCTACAACCCAAGTTGCAGGATGCCTCTTAGGTGGTGTAGGATTATTCAATTATTCAATTTTAGATTGTGATGTCTGCCGGAGTGTGTAGGTCCTATAGGTTGTACACCCAATTCCCCCTGTTCAATTCACAAAAAAAATATTAACATATAGGTCCCCTAGTATCTTGGTCTGTTTAATAAATCATTCTTGGGAAAAAAGCATTTTAAGGCTTGTGAATTGAGACAACATGGTGACAAATGTTAGGCACCAGGTACATAAACTTCATATCATTTTGTTGTTAAGATTTTTCTGAAATTATTTATGTGTACCTTGTACGGTAGTCTGACTATTTAAAGCTGATATGTGGTAATTATTGGTTTTATAATTGAGAAGTCACTTCTTCCAATAATATATGCAATTACTAGACACAATTCAAACTCATACAATAAATGCAATAAGTCGCCACACCTTTGTAGCAGGTATTTCTCATAAGCCTTTGCCACCAGTATGAGACAGGGAAACACCCATGTCATAAATGGACACATAGAGTATGTGACAACATTATTACAATATGCACAGACTAGTCACTTCAATTAAAGGATCACCATCTACAATCAAACACTCAATGCCATGCTCGAGTGTGCATGGTATTACTAGCATCAGTTGCTTGGTCTATCCATCATGTTTACAGGCCTATCGATCTTTAATGATGATACTTTTGAATATCAAATTGTGACATATTCCACAAATATACATTTAATGCATTTTCAAGATACAAACAACAATATCATGATGAACAATTTGCTAATACCCGTCTATTACATTAAGCTATTTTGAAAATCCATAACTACACAAATATCAAACAGTTCATTATAATTTATCCATCTAGAGGCCAATTAATATGGGCAATGCAAAGCAAACACCCAACATGTACTCAACTTTCTTGCTGCATATGCACACTTGTTCATGAAGCTGCAATGTTCAGTGTTTTTAATTTGGGATGTACTGAGCATTTTTCTATTTCTGTCCTCTGTCAGAAAGAGGCCTGTGATCTATATGCACAATTCTACGCTTTCAAAATAGAAACAACGCACACAGACAGTCGAGTGACTGTAATCAGAGGTTTGTCTGTCTGCAATAAAAGGATGGCTACCAGCTTGTCAGTACAGACAATCCCACTGCTTTTGGCTAGTCAAAGGGACAGGGATGATGACTGACTGTCTACAAATATTCTCAATTGGACCAGGCCGAAGTTAACGATATGCATACTATTGCAATTGGATATTTCTGATTTGCTTCAAAATCATCACTGTCAGTTGGCATCGTATTAATACTATGTTATGTGGATGACACAAGAAGAGACGTCACATGTATTTGGCTTGAAAAGGAATTCGATTAAATAATATCCCCCTAACAGCTCCAAAATGCACCTGATCCTGGGAAGGGCAGTACTCATATATTTAGCAATATGGGACGTGCCGCTTCAATGGGCTACTTTTTCACCGATCCCTTTAAAAAAAATCATTACACAAGAGTCAATTTCAAAAATTACAAAAAAATATCATCCTTTTCTAATGCAAAACACCCTTAGAAATTGGTCCAAATTTGTAAATTGTCCAATCAATCATCAAATTGACCATTTGGGGGGCTAAACATTCCCTTTGACATGATTTTGTGAACTGAAATACCCAAGCCATAGACATAAGCATGGGTTTCAATTCAAACCTTGAGCAACACATCCTCGTCAATTCATGAGATCCCCTCCCCTCAGCCTAGTAAGAAGCGTTCAAGATTAAATATCTTGCCCAAAAAACATTTGGACATAGCACAATTCGAACCCATTTGCAGTCTTGCAATGCTCCACTAGACCAAATGAGACCACAATAGCTCTTTTTATACAAACTCTAATCAAAAAGAGAAGAATTACCACACAGCAATGATCAGAATTATCATAGCAAAGTATCAAAACATATTCAATATTTGCCATTTTACGCAAATGAGCTGCAATTGTCTATGTACCACCTGTGATTATCTATTTTAGTGATGAGTCTATAAAGCATAAAGTTATATCAGAAAAATATACTACATATGATAATATCATGCCATATGCTACAACATTAGATACAAAGCAATGTAAAATCAACACAAATTGTCCCGGGGTGGGGTTACTTAGTACAGAAGTGATTTACAGGGACTTGTAGCAAAGATGGTTGCAAAATCAGGTAGTCTTGTACCTCAATGGGTCCGTTTTCTATGCTGTGAACTTCCATTTTAGGTCACTTCTAAATTTGGGCAAATTGGTACATGGACAAGTCCTCTTATAAAAAAAATAGTATTCTTTAATGGGTGGCACTTGGAATTCCCAGGCGGCACATCCCTATCCATAACAAACCTGAGTATCCCCCAAGCTTTCTTTCATGAGACTCACTAGGATTTTGGGTCTAGCACTACCCGTGTCTATCAAAACTCCCCCCTCCCCCGGACAAATTGTACAGACAGACAGATTGCCAAGGTGTATCCTGACCAACAAAAAATACAACATCAAATCAATTATATCCAGTCAACTGGCTGTGGTATCAATTAGTTCCACTCCAAACAAAATACAGGGAAACGTTCATTACAAGGTATTGTTTTATCAAAATATAATGACTAAAGAGATAACTGAATAATATAGGTTTGATAATTAAAATAATTTATTTCATATTCAATAGCAAAGCTACATTTATTTGCAAAATTTGAGAAATTTGTCTTTTTCTAGTGGCTACTATAAGCTCAAAAACATTCACAGTATGTTCAAACCCGCACTGCAATCCTATATCGCATTTGAACATATTCAGAAGTGTGTTTTTGAGGAAAACTGCATTTAGGTAGATTAGAACTGGTTAAAGCTTTAAGATTTTGATTAGAAATGGTTTGGAGTAAAAACATCCTAAAATGAAGGAGTGTGATTACCCAAATTTGTTTTTAGTGTATTTTGCCAAATTGTGTTTTGCCTCAGAAAAATGGATAAAAAGCATGTTTGCTTTCCTATACTATCAATCAATCAATGATACACTGTACTTGCATGACATGCATACCCCATGAAGTAGTCTATTCGTAGAACCACAGAGCAAGTAGAGTAAAGCTTCTTGCTCAAGGAAACAAGGAGAAGAAAACCGCCTGGCCCGGGGCTCGAACCCACAACCTCTGTATTACGAGAGCCATGCTCTAACCGCTCGGCCATGCTCCCCTCTAATCAGGGATGCAAGTTCCTCAGGTCAAAATTTCCTGAATTGTTTAAAAATTTCCTACAAAAGAACGCTTTTCCTATTCTTTTACACAAGACAAAATTTCCTGAAAACAAAATATATTCAGTAAAATTTTGAATTCAGGAAATTTCCTGAAAACTTGCATCCCTGCTCTAATTGAACAAATGGCCATAACAGAAAAAGTAAGCATATTTAAGCCAAATCGTTTGGAGAGGGCTTATATCTACCAAAAACAAACCATAAGCTAAACATTTTCATTTTTAACACTTTTTCATTTTTATCACTTTTTCATTTTTAACACTTTTTTAACTCATTGTTTTCCACCTACCCACTGTCCAGCAATGCCTAGCCTCATTGCGCAGACAAGCTTGTTTTGTTTGCTGTTCTGTGCTCAGCTGAGTCCGTGGAATGGGAGAACGGCTAGTTCTAGGATAAATGAGTACCAAATTGCTGCCTTAGAAGTGTCTGTCAAATGTCTTAGATTAGGCTGAGGTACAGGGCTTGAACCAAACTAAAGCAAAAACAGTGTAAAAACAGTCAATATTTTGGGCTAAAATTTGAAAGAAAAATGTCAGCAATTTTTTATAATTTTTGCATTATCTTATTTCTTTTCTTTCTTACTTTTTTTTTACATTTTGGCGACTTAAATTTAAGTTCTGGTTTTCATCTTTTTTTAAATATTTATTTCATTTTTTTTTTTTTGCTTTTGACAAACACAAATTTGTCCCTGTACCAAGATAACATACAAACAAAAAAATAGATGAAGGCAGCTCATGGTCAGCGTTTTAATGCTGAAATGATTGACACTTTTATGGTCATTAAGCAGTAATAATTAGCTAGACACCATGGCAGCAATGGCCGTGTCAAAGCATATCTTGTGGGATGTCACTTAAATCTTTGCAAGTGTTGCATTAATGTGCGTCTGTCAATATTTTTGCATAGTTATAATATATCACATATTGACTTTCAGCTACTTATATCATAACAAGTCAAGATTTCAGAAGAAACATCTATGATTTTAGTTAGAGTGAGATTTAATCAACTTTTCAGATCTATCATAGTGCTTGTTATGACCTACTGCTGATCATAAACATGCTAGTGATCTTGGTTGATAGTTACACTCGAATCCTGAAACTTGGTGCAATGACTTGGAATGCTCAACGGATGTCTATTGCGACTGCATCAATTGCAATGTTACATGTGCACTCCCAGAAACTTTCGTGTCTGTCATTAAATGTTGCAGACAAAATGTCACTGACTACTTACCTCTACAGGAGGAATTTTACCCAACTGTTAATGAATATTGATATCAGTCCCTCTGTATATAACATATATATTGGGTAAAGGTTTTTTCAAACTAGGACTCCAAAGATGATGACAAGGCAATAATACTTAAGTTACAATTCACTAACCTGTCATTGCAGTACAAGTCTAGTATCTGTGACGAAACCTATAGGATATCTAGTCTATTACTTTTTCCTGTGGTCTTTACTGTATCCTTCCCAATCAACTAGTTCCGTTACAGTTCCTAGCCGCCTATTTGACAAACGACGTGCCAAACCACACTCTCAAGTTTTCTTGTAACTTCTGACAAAGCTAGGTGTATGTTCTGCATTATTTATAAGTCCAATCAAATTTTAAAATTCTTATCATCAGGAGCAATGTCCTCAAGATTGCCCAATTTATCAGTGATTTCTCTGTTTTTATTTATCTGCCATAAAATTACATCATAATTTGAAATAAAATTAACAATACTTATTATTATTTACTGGAAAGCTCTTCTAATAAAACTTCATTTATGGGATTAAGATAATATTAATCTTTTTAATCCATGATTTCTAGCACATTAAGTCCTCAAATGCCCTAGATGTCAGTTACTTTTAAGCAACTTTTTCCAATGATATTTAAAAAAACATTTTAGAGTATTTCTAAACAGATGAAACTATTCTAGTTTTTTAAAATAGATATTAACGTTAGGAGTTCAAGTTTAAGGTATCACCTGAGGGATTGAACAAAATGTATGAAGGAGATGGTGTATCTACCTCATACTTGGTCATGTAAGGAACATGTTAAAAAATACACATTTTCACTTTGTTTGCATAATTAATTAGCTTATTTGCATATTTAGTTAGCGTTGAAGGTCAAATTTTTAAAAAAATGTAGCTCCACAACCGAATGTCCTACAAAGTTGAATGAAGTGTCAAATTAAAGATCTAGAGAATGTCGTGGAAATCACGCGTTAAAGTTTTAGTTAGATTTTAAATGCTGCTGGAGAAACCCCTAAGTTTTGTAGCAATAGGGTTAGAATTAGGCCTTCATATTACATTCTTTTGATGTCGTTGCCATGGCAACGGAGACGTGAACAAAGGGACTTCACATTTTTAATTTGAAATTTTAACTATTTGTGTGTACTTTTTTCAATTTATTTTTCTTAACCTGTTCACTGGACACTCTAAAGTGTCCTTTTGCAAAAAAAAAAAAAACTTATTTGGTAAAAATTACCATTTTGGGGGTTCAATACCTTAATAACAAATCAACAAGCCAATGTTGAATTTGTGACCTACTTGGGTCACCATCCTTTAAATCAGAAATCTTCCATTAAAAACTAAATGATCAGAATTACCTTTATTTAGCTACATTGTTAAAGATCTTATGACAAGTCAAGTCATAATAGATATATGTGAAAACTGATAAACACATCATGCTATATCCATGCATGGATACAAACACCTATATGAAACACAAAACATCTCAGTGATATAGCAGCATTCTCAAATGTCATATTAATAAGGGTTTTAGACGCGTGATGAGTTGAAACTTCCTCAGAGACTCAGTGATAAAAAGTAACATATGAGAATGAGATGTCTTTCATAGGATGATGTGATTTTTTGAGTGAACTGAGTGAACCATTTTGCACATGACATTTATAAAA
>JXSR01S027502.1:65900-76363 GCA_000969725.1 Ophiothrix spiculata | reverse complement strand
GGTAATTTACCGCAGTTTTTAATTTACCGGTAAATTAACAACATTGCCCATTTATGTCATGATTTGATATAGAAATTTATGTGTGTCTGTGAATTTAAGCAGCAATGTAACATCCACTGTGCACATCAAACATCAATATCAATGTTGATGTGAGAGTGGGATTACTACTCGCTGGTGAAGAAAAGCCTGAGCACAATTCCTGTGTATTTAGTGATGATGATCAAAGTACATTTATGTACCAGTGGGATCAACTCTACTCATGGATAAAGAAAAGCCTCACAATTCTAATCTATTTACTGATGATTGAATTATATGCCTAATTAATGATGATCAAAGTATGTATGAGTGAGTAGGATTACCTCTACTCATGGATAAAGAAAACACTCACATTTCTGCTTATTTAGTGACAGCCATTGCAAGTTGCGAGTTCTGAGTCCACTGAGCAATGAATAGTGTCCTCAACAATCCAAGATGACAGTTATAGCAAAGGGTCAAAATAAACACTACCTCCCCATTTTTAATTCCTTGGTAAAGTACTCTTACATGTACATGTGTATAGAATTCATCCCATTTTTACTTAAAAATTAGGACCAAGAGGTTCTAAACCATATATTGACTACAATTCAAAAGGGTAAACTTCTAACTCACTTCTTTCGTTTGTAGAACTCTTTTCCTAGATGAGTGTGTAGTAGCCTAAATACCCTGTCATCAGCCAGGAAGATGTCATACTTATGTACCAGCTGTCTTCTGGCTATGTAGGGTTTGTATTCCGTTCTGTACAACTTCAATGGAATCACCTGTAAAAAAAACAAAAAACAAAAACAAAAAAACAATGTGTGATTTGAGCAGGTTTACACTTTTGTTTATTGCCCGCTTGATACAAAATTGGTATATAATAATCAATTACTGACTGCTCTTTTATTCTGGCAATAGAATAGCTCCCAAAACCAATTTCTACTCAGATTGTTATCAAAAAATATCATGCAACAAGAATGTGTATTTAAACATTCATATTTTCCACAGACAATTATAGACTGAAACAACCTATAAAAAAATCAATCAACGATCCAAACGTCAGATCCAAACAGCTTCAAGGTTGCGGTCCTGGAAGAAATCAAGAAAGACCCACAGCAATAATGAAAGCAAAAATACATGCTCACACCCGCCCAATACGAGTGGCTCCATCTTGGGAGTGTATTTTCTACAGATACAGATATTTCCCAGTTCATAGAGTATAATTGAGAGAAGAATCAGCTTACCTCACCAACTCCTTTGACATCATTCTCTTGCAGTAACCCATTGAAATACTCCACACTTTCTTCTGTGTTTTTGCCTTTCACATCTTTGGTAAACAAACACGCCTCTGTTGTCTTGGGATGTGGGCTATGTGGTAAGTCACTGCAATGTAGAAAATAAACCGTTAAATATTCATTCACTCTCAAGTTCAATTTGAAACAACAGTGGAAACCCGTTAGTACGAGATCGCCGGGGCCAACTCCGAAAGCTCGTATTAAGCGGAGCTCGCATTAAAAATATATCTGACCGTAACTATTATGATGATGAAATTAAAATTTCAGTGGCATATCGTAATGTTTGAAGTAGCGGTAACGGGCTAATTTGACATTTCCTTTTGTGTCACCAAGTAAAACTGATTAACTTTGGACACCATTTGCAAGTTGAAGGAGCCGGATTTTGTTCAATGTAATAAGTTTTTTAGTAAAAATGGTTTAGATTTATCATAAATACCATTTTTTGTTTGCATGTCCGTGCAGTATTTGCTAAAAGCCAAGACGTTTGATCGCCGCTTTCGAAAGATCGCTAACCAAAGCAGTGAATGCGCAATATACTGACTAGTCAATCACGTACGACGCGGTGGAATTTATACGTCGACGTATGCTTTTTGTATCATCGTAACTCAAACAAAGCAGCTATCACGCTGTCGTCTTTTCGCATTGCTATAATAGATAAACATTTAAAGCTGCCTTATAACTTTAGGAACTAGAAACACTTTCCTCGCACGTGGTTTTAAGGAAGATAGTACACACAAGCGAAGTGAAAAGAAGAGCCTGGGAAAGGAATATTGGACTGAGAGCAACCTTTAAAAATGACCTCGCATTATCCGTCGAAAAATTAATGATGAATGAAGCTAGGGACTGACGGTAAGTGCTCTTACTATGCGGAGCTCGTATTATTCACCTCGTACTAAACGAACAGATTTGTGTTGTAAACAATGGGGCAGAAAAGTCGGGACTGAGAGTTGCCGCTCGTAATATACGGGTTGTCGTTTTAAGCGATCTCGTACTAACGGGTTTCCACTGTACCAACTTAATTGGTCAGTTTTTAGCTTCTAAATGCAATCACTAAATATTAAATATATTGTCCGGTTACACTCTGCATATCCCATATTGTATTTGCAATTCATTGGACACAGCACATTTATACACACTGAAACAAAACGTTTATTTTGATGGCTTTTTATTTCTCGTCAGTAATTTTCCATACTGCCAACATAACTTACATTTTGATAGTTTTTGCTTTTTCTCCAGTAATTTTCCATACTGCCAACTGTAACTGAATGACTCCTGCTTCATTAAGGAACAGCTCATTCTTCAAATCTTGAGTTCTTTTCTTATGGAAGGCCACCAAAGCTGTTACTGCTTCACGAACCTGAAACAATACAAATGTATGGGAAAGACACATCATTACTAAGTTAACATGTAAACAAGGATTAACGTTTAACAGCCTTCTCGAAAATGCAAGTACATATGACGGAATGGTTTGGGGATCGTAACATATACCAGTTAAGGATTCTTAAGCTAAGAAACTCAATTTTGATAGAGGTGACCTTGAGGTAGGTATGTAAACAAGCATCGCCGATGCTGGCGCTATACTGTCCCCTCCCACTGCCCCGCATGTTGTGCAGTCGGTGCCATCTTTGATTTTCTCTGCTGTGATGGCGAATGGCATACATTGATTGCACCATGGATTGTGGTAAAAGTCGGAATTTCAGTCACGTTTAGAAGGTTTTCAAGTACAATGTACTTTGAGGAATTGAAAATTTACTTCTTTTTAAAGATTTATTGCTATACTTTTATACAATTACGGGGGATAATTGACTTGTCACAGCAGCCGAATTTCGCTCCAAATTTATAATGACGTCATTCACCTCTTCAAAATATCTTCGGCCAGTGTCGGCAAAGTCCGCTCACATCGAAGTTGACTGAGGTGTAATTTGTGAATGAATTTAAATCGATCGCCCTTCCGATGATTACCGGAACATATTATGGGATATCAAAGATATCACACATGCGCACACGTTTTTCGGAAATTAAAAAGAGTCTATCGTCACCTAATAAGCATTGCACTTACTCTTACTCTTGCGCCGGTTGACCATGCCTTGTACATAAGTTGGAGGCCACGAACTTAGGCTATTATGGAAACAAAGATGGCGTCATATTCAGATTTTTTCGTAAGGTATTTCAACAACTTTGAGCTATGATTTACAAGTTTTCTTAGCGGATTTTGCAAAAATAATTTCGGAATATTTAATTGCATTATTTTTTGAACTATATGTTCTAAAACATGTTACGCACAAATATGAATTTACAATATCGTTTAAAATACTGACCTTGATCTGTCAGTACCGTAATGGTTGAGCCGTCATGCACACATGCACATATAGTATATGGGCTCAAAAAGTCGCGTCAAAAAAACAATTTATCTCCGCAACCGAAAACCTGACAAAATTGATTTATGGCTTATTTTATCCGAAATATCTGGCAGTGGTATTTGGTACCACTGTCAGAAGCAAGCTATGCAATCAAACCTGGCGCATAAGTGCACATACCCAATATCCCCAAAAATGATCATATTTATCAAATA
Organism: Ophiothrix spiculata; assembly: GCA_000969725.1. Taxonomy (NCBI): domain Eukaryota; kingdom Metazoa; phylum Echinodermata; class Ophiuroidea; order Amphilepidida; family Ophiotrichidae; genus Ophiothrix; species Ophiothrix spiculata. Next base: position 72,481 of record JXSR01S027502.1, on the reverse strand, counting down.
CGAACTGCAACCCTCCACAAACATGACAAAGGATATTTATAATAAATTTACTTATCATAAATACTTCCCGAAGTTGTTAGTCACACAAAAATGATGTTTGAAGATATGTTTACAAATGGTAACAATGTAAACAAACGAAACATTCCGTTTGATTTCTCTGATCAGAACAGTGCGATTTTCATAAATTTTATTCAAAAAGGTTCCTTTCATGAATATGGAATAAAACATTTCTGTTTGTTCAAGTACCGTTTGTATTTTTCAATTTATGCACAAATGGCCTTTATGGCAAATTATGTGATACTGATAGGCTGTACTACACAGTTTGCCTCAAGCCAAAAACAAGTTTTTTGGCTTAGTTTTTGGCTTGTGTTTCTCGAGCAAGGCTTATTAGTTTTCTTTCAGTTAGCTCTTAATTAAAATAGCACTAATTTGATGACAATTCAAATAAAACATATTTTTTGGTTTACCAAACTACTTAAAGGTAAGAAGCCCCATTGGCTAGTCAGGTGAGGGCGCTTTTTTCTGAAAAAGTTGGCATCCATTTGCAAGTGTGTACACAAGCTTATTCTACATTAATAACAGCCCAAATGTGACATGGCCAATTCAAGTCAAAATTTCTGAGTTTTGCAATCACTAAGGTTACTACTTTCACATGATTATTGTAGTTTAGAAAGTAATTTACTTCTCTACTGTATTTGTTTGCTATATTGTCAAAGTTAAAAAAGTGAAATTTGAGGGCAAATATGAGTCACTTTTTGTAAAGTTTATGCTTCCGAATTCAACAGCAAAAAATTGAAATAAAACATTTCAAAACAACACTTCCTTCAGAGATCTTAGCCTCTAATGTTGGATTGTAGCCATTCAATATCAGCTAAATACAATGGTGACGTTGCCGTTTGAAAAAAAAATACAACTCTCGACGAAAAAGCTCCAACCAAATTTCGTGTTTTTCTTCAATTGAGCTTGGGTGGCTTAATTGGGTGACAAAACTGGCAACATTTAATGCTATAATTGGCCCATAAATTGATTTTAAATTGTCTTTAAGATTTTCAGGTGCCAGTTTACATTCTATTTTGCATAATAGTTCAATATAGAGTGAAAAAATTCAAAACAGCAAAAGTTAAAAATTTTCTGAAAATTTAAATCACCCAATTGGGCTCCAAGTCCCAGTACAGTATTGCCATGCTAGAGGGTAACTTTTTTCTGTCATTTCAAACAACACATTTTTCGCTGTAACTTTCTTGTTTTTGAACGATAGATTATGGTTGACCCTTCATCTTAAAGGAAATTTGATGATCTTTCCAATGAAAGACATTCCAAATGTGTTTAAGGTTTTAAAATTTGATGGACATGCCTATTAAAGGGGCAATTCATGATCCACTTTTCACCCTCAAGGTCACCTCTATCAAAATTGAGTTTTTTAGCTTAAAAGAATCCTCAACTGGTATATGTTACGATCCCCAAACCATTCTTTCTTATGTGCTTGCATTTTTGAGAAAAGTGAGAAAATGTGCCATTTTCTAATTATTGTCGGGGCCCGACAGTAATTACAACACAGTAGCCTATGGGGATTTTCAAAATGCTGAAAAGCTTGTAACTTGGAAACGAATGGTCGGAATCAAGTGAAATTTTCAGTATATATTTATACTACTACTAGTGTACTCTTCTTTTTATTTAGCTAGAAAAGAGGTGAGGTTTTTGTCACATCAAAATCATGAATTGCCCCTTTAAGGGTGAAAAGTGGATCACGAATTGCCCCTTGAACTTACAGCAAATTAGGCTAAGCCTAGCCCTAGTAAGCATGGTAAGGCTAACTAAGCTTAACTAACTTGAGATTACCAATGCAATGGCCCCGCCATGCGCCTGCCCTGGCCTGCTAAGTGAACAGAATGTTAGTGTTAAACTTTTTATCATCACGTTATTCATTTTACGTACCTTCTCTTCATTCAGATTGCTTTGACGGTGATCAGGTAACTTTGTTGATTCCATACTCCCAGCCATTTTAGCACGTGTATGATTTGATAGAAGGTCTTTAGCTTACTAAGAATCAGCTCAAAGTTAGACTAGTTTCAAGATGCACAGTACCTATTGCCATTGACAAGCAACGTATTTTTAAAGATCTTAAAACCAGGCTTAAAACAGTCTACCTCGCTTGAGAGTACGCAGTTCACTAAAAATTACACGATCTCGGTTTCGAATTGTGCACTGCAATCGGAATCAGTTACGAACTTTGCCTCTTGTTATGAGTTGGAAAAGTTCATTGACCTCGGATTATTTACTCAAGATTGAAGGAAGATACATGATACGTAGCTAGACATTTAATTTGCAATTTCTTCTTGATATAGCAGAAATTAAAATAAAAAGAATCATGCAGGCCTTAGTGTCAAATGTTGAGAACATCAGGTTCGAGTTGGAAGAGCAGTTAGATTTGCAGATCGGTGCACAAACGCTTCCTTTTCCAGGCATGGATAGTAAGTATTCAATACAAGTATGTTGAATTCAACAGCCTTGGTGGATCTATCTGGGTCAAAAAAAGAATTTAAGAAAAAAGAAAAAAAGAATAGTTTACATAAATAATTTAATTTTTTCGAAGTGGCTATTCGCCGTATCGTCAGCGTCCGAAATAATGAGTTGGAGACTGCATGCACTGGTGCATGTAGAGTACAATTTCTACCTGCACCAGACAACACTTACATGCACCAAATTTTTTGAGGAATTTGAGAAATTGGTTGGAGGTGGGATTTTGATTTTTTTACCTGTTGCAACACATTCAGAATATCGCTTCGCCCGTGGTCTTTATTACTATTAATCATCATCCATCATCATGTTCATGATGTTGAGTTTCATCCTTGACCTTATCCTCCGCTTGATACTCCACTGGATTTTTTTCCTCGGCCTTCTCTAGCTCACCGCTAATCTCCTTCCTTTCGTCGATAAACTTCCATAGAAAAAGTAAGGATTTTTGCATCGACGGTGCCATAATTATTTACAATAACAAACCAGTTTGATCAAAACTTTTCGGCAAATCAAAGGGCCAATTTGTTTACTTTTATTTTTCCTCGAGAGGGTATGACAATTGACGCATTTCTAATACCCCCATGTTGCCGCTGATTCGCCTGTTCAGAACATGTGACACGGCGATGACGTCAAAATCAAAACAGACAGGTATTCCCTCCTTTTCGCTGAGTTCCGGTGACGTTTTTCGTGATCGGTATCGGTGAAACTCAATGGAGCAATAGCGACATTCGGGACACTATGGGAATCCCCTTTTGGCGATGTCACTGACGATCGATTTCAGGTTGATTTGACGCCGATTTTGACTGAATTTTAAAGTATAAATGATTAAACTTTTCACTTTAAATTTTATATTTTTGAATATCACTTATGTACACAAATTACGAGAAATGAGTTGCAATATTTCAGGTTTAAGCTTACAAGTTACATGCACCGTGTGCATGTAGTATAGAAAACTTACATGCACACGAAAATTTCTACATGCACGAGTGCATGTGTGCACCCGGTTATTTCGAACGCTGCGTATCGTACTGCGGATAAGAGACAGCTAACCACTATTCGCAGTTCGGTGATATACGTCACTACGTGTGATAAGCCTAGGTAGGGTATTTCATGTATGATCACGTTGAGGGCACTGTAACATTTTTAAAAAGTGTGCCAGTTTAGTTTTTAAGCTCTAACTTTAATTCTGTTCAAGTTCAAAGGATATAAAAAAATATGCATTTTCTTTGAAACAATACCTTTCAAATGATACCAAACACATGCCATGAAATAAAAGCGCATTTTTATTAGGAGCCCCGCCAGATTTGAAAATGGGTCAAAACATAGAAAACTGTGTAGAAATTTCCCATAGGGGATCCCAATTTTTGGCATTATTTGGTTGAATTTAGATGTATGTTTTTCATCCATAACTTTGCCATTTGTTACTCATATGAAGTGGTTGACCCCTCATTTTAAAGGAAATTCTAATACCTTTCAAGACAAATTAAAATTTCCCAAAACAAATAAAGTTGAAAATTTTGTGAATGTCCCTAGCCTAGGCAAAAACAAAAAACAAGTTTGTTTCCCGTGCGCCGCGCGCATTTCGTCTTGGCGTGATTATTTGCGCATTTCATTTTTTTATTTGATATTTTAGAAAATGAAAATCAAAATAGCCAATGCAATTTGATAAAAAGAACGGGGAAAATTGCACAATTGAACAATAGAAAAAAAAGAAAACTAAATAAAATAAAAAAACGCATTTCGCATTTAGGTTTTTTGACCACCGACAGGAAACAAACTTGTTTTTTTTTTTGCCTAAATACTAAAGTTGAACACAGAACAGCCTTTTCTGCAGCCAACATTTCATCAATATTTTGGTGAAGATACTGGAAGCTACTTGAAACTTGTTTATATGGTTTCTTTTAATAAAATTTCAAGATAAATCCAATTTCAATTCAGAAAAAAAAAATCATAAATAAAAGTTTAAAAAAAGCAAGTTAGTAGGCAGTTCAGGTGAAATAGTACTGCCATATGGTGAGCCAATACAGGTGAATCGTGCACTTTGGGTGAAAAGCATGAAAATTGGCACAAAGGTAGCTTTTTGCATGCCTATCAATTTGTGGGTAAGGGCCAAAAATATTTCCGGCTGTAAATCCAATATGGCCGCCAAATTCAAAATGGCCGCCATTATAACAGTAATTTGAAATATTTTAAGCACAAACGTCCTAGTATGTACTTTTAATTACTCAGATATGCATCTGAATGAAGGAGCTGACATATCTGAACAAATTTAAGTAATTAGACTATATTCTGTTATCCAATATGGCCGCCAAACTCAAAATGGCCGCCATTACAACAGTAATTTGCATTAATATAGTATAGACGTATTTGACTGCACTTTAAATTGGACAAATACATCGGAATACATTGGATAGTGACATATCTTATCAAATTCAATACTCAGCTTATATTCTGATATCCAATATGGCCACTAAATTCAAAATGGCCACCATTTCAACAGTAATTTGCATTAATATAGTATAGATGTAATTGAATGCACTTTAAATTGGACAAATACATCGGAATACATTGGATAATGACATATCTTATCAAATTCAATACTCAGCTTATATTCTGATATCCAATATGGCCGATTAATTCAAATTGGCCGCCATTACAACAGTAATTTGCATTAATATAGTATAGATGTATTTGAATGCACTTTAAATTGGACAAATACATTGGAATACATTGGATAATGACATATCTTATCAAATTCAATACTCAGTTTATATTCTGATATCCAATATGGCCACCAAATTCAAAATGACCGTCAATATTACACAGTTGTGGCTAATCATGAACTTATTACTTGCGATATTACATGTGGTAAAAATACATCTGAATGCATGGTTATTTAACAAATAAAGGTAAACAAGGTATTCCAAAATAACATATGGCCACCAAATTCAAAATTACCACCACTTGTCTATAGCTTCTTAACTAATAGGAACACTTACAATATAGCTCATTGATGCTGCACTAAAACAGTAGGACAAACACATTCAAAGCCGCAAGTGTAGTTAAGTTGTCAATATCAGCAAAGTCAAAATTGGTGGTGACAAAGTTTGCAGAGGCAATTTGCAAGTATAAGCATCTTTAGCACACATTTCAACTTTTCTGGAACTTGGGTTTAGTCAATTTCCATGTCACCAGTTGTACACAAGTGGCCCAGGCATATCCCCATGACTAAGTATGGGTGGCATCTAGACCAAATGTTGACTCTCTTTTTCTATATGGCAGACGGAGTGGCGACCTCAGATCCATTATAGCTAATGATAAGATATCAGGACAGCACAACTTACTAGCACCAGGGTTAAAGCCCCTGCCTGTTACTCCAAGTCCTCTATGGATGTTTCCATAAAGCATGCCTGGGTTAGTCTCAAAGCCAAATGGAAGAATTAACCGTGATACTTACAAGGATGATCTTGAAAGATACCATTCAGCATTAGCACATATTTAATGTTAGAACTATCAGTTCTCAAGCAAGAAAAGAACTTGCTCACCATTCAAAGATTGACATCATCTGTTTGCAATAATTAAGAACACAGAATACATCACCCTGACGTGTTACTCCAAGAGAAGATCGATACCAACATGCTAATTAAGCCTCGGCTAAGAAGAATTGCATCAATGCCACCATCCGAGCAGTTGGTCTTCTTCTATCCCAAAGAGCACTAAACACATACTAAAAGCTTGCCACAGCATTGTCAAGATCAGTGAGCGCATCATAGTCATAACATTAATTGGTAATCCCGCAACAACTAATGCAGAGATGAATGACCCTGATGTAGGTAGCTTCTACTCGGATCTATCTGCAGTACCGTACCAGCACACACTTGCTCTTCAATAGATGAGACTTCAATGCCCAGATAGGTCAAGAAAAAGCAACCTTCTCATTCCAAAAAGAAAGTAACGAAAATAGTAAACACCTTGTGGACTTTCTGGAGCGACATGGTCTACTTGCTGCCAACATAAAAATCAAACATCGTCCAGGTAGGCTGTGGACTCACATGTATCCCTCC
>JXSR01S027502.1:53717-65118 GCA_000969725.1 Ophiothrix spiculata | reverse complement strand
TTTTCCAAGAGCAATATTATTTCTTGAATTCTGCAATGAATATCTTGAGTTGTTATACAAACCAAAGGCATTTTCCACCTCATGCATCATACCACTTCAAAAGAAAGGTGATCTACATCAACCTGGAAACTACAGAGGCATCTGTCTATCTGCAATTGCGGGGAAGGTCTACAACTCGCTTCTTCTCAATCGTATAACTCCACACATTGATCCCATAAATATAGATACCATACTTCAGATTCTTGCTCTAGGACGTCATTGAAGAATTAAGAATCTCGAAGATAGGGCCGGCATCCATAGTCTTTCTAAGACGTCTCACACTTAAAGGCCTTTGATAGTGTAAACCGGAAGACAATGGTGCATATTTTACTTAACTATGGTATCCTTGAGGAGATTGTGAGTGCCATTGCTATAATGTATGACAACCCAACAAGTTTTGTGCAGGGCATGGATGAGCCAACTGAGGAATTTATTACAACAGCAGGAATTCTTCAAGAGGACACTCTTGCTCCTTTTTTGTTATTTTGGTCGAGTATGTACTGCGCCAGTCAGCTGACACAATGATGGTCAAAAGTATTTGACCACAATACTTTGATTTGACAGACCTAGAGTATGCAGACGATGTCACACTGACTGCAGAACTTATTATCATCTGCACAAGATCTACTATTTGCATTTAAAGAATCAGTGGCTAGTGTTGGACTAATGCTCAATGCAAAGAATGCCTGATCCTCAATGAAACATCTGATCATCCTCCTGTCCGCTCTATGAATGGAACTGAAGTAGACGACTTTTTAAAGTACATTGGGTCACATGTACTTGATAGCAAAAGAGACTTCTTGACAAGACAGGGACAAGCATGAATTGCCTGTTAGCTTGATGTCATATGGAAGTCTGATATTACCAGGGCAACCAAGATTGAATTCTTGAAGAGCTTCAATTAAGACCACTTAGATGGCACCTACACCAGGCTATTAATGTGTGTCCAAAATATGTCCTTGAAACAACATCCACCTAAGCATCAGATTTATGGTGATATACCCTCTATCTCCACAACCGTGGTTTTGTTTGATGGTCACTGCTTTCGGACCGTCGGGCTGTCTTCTTTAGAGACTCTCATGTCCAAACAGAGGCTGTAGACCATTAACGTATCCTGATGTAGAAACACTGGCTTGAAATTCAATTAACTAGAAAGTGTAATATGTGAAAGATAGTTGACAAAGATGTGTGTCATGGATCTTAATGGAAATCGAAGGATGATCATGAGCTGTCAACATTTTCATCGAAATGGCGGCCATTTTGTATTTGGCGGCCCTTTTGAATTTTTAAATGATATTGTAAATTGTTTGATATTTGTCATTATGTTATTCCTCTTGCTTATGAGTAAAACAAGTAACATTATATACACATCCAAACTCAATATAGTCATCTTTTGGTCATTTTCAAGCATAATTGGCGGCCATTTTGAAAATGGCGGCCATTTTGAAAAATAATTGCAAATATTTTTGGCCCTCACCCCAAATTTGATAGGTATACTATGAAGTATGTCTGAGCCAAATTTCATGCTTTTCACCCAATTTGCACAATTGTTACACCATATAGCAGTACTAACATTGTTACAATCAAATGTTGTTGTTTTTCTTTCTTTTTTTACTTAGGAAAGTTGAGATTTATCTTGTCATTCTTTATGATTTCATCAATATTTTTCAAAATATATTTTGGATTTACATTCTGGTCTTCTCATGAATATAATCAACTGTAGGATTTCTAGAAGAAAATTCGACCCATTGCAGGGATATTTTTGCCAGGTTAATTAAAAATAAGAAAGAAAATCTGAAATGAAATTGTTCAGAATTTTGTCCATCTGAGATATGCAGTCCATTTTTTCTAGCCTAACCCAACTTCTCCTGTCTGTTCATTGAAAAGTGTTTGAGCATGTCACAAACAAATCAATCTGTGCTCAATACACCTGGATGCATCTACTTCAATCTGGATTACAGTAAGTGTTCACATGAGAGTAACTGACAGTGCATGCACATAGTTGAGTTGTCGTCTTTCACAGGTACACCCAGCGTGTCAACACACACCACTTGAGTAAAGTCAGATTGATGAGCAACCATATAAACACAATTTGGAAATGTACATTGATCTAGATGCATCTAGATTTGACATTCCCGTGTGGAGAACCCCAACTAATTAACCCTTTTCATTCAAAAGAAACTTGATGTGATGAAATTCACAGAGGCAAATCCAATTTAATGCTATTTATGAAAAAAATAACAAAAAACACTTTTCTCACAAAGGAAATAATGCAAAGCAGATGCCCTGAACAGATTTTAGTGCCAAACATATTGGACATAAAAAGACAATATTTGTAAAATGTTAAAAAGTTGTTTATCTTTTTCAGTTACTGATAATGTTAGGCTACAGTAAAACAGACTCATATGCTCCCATTGGAAGACCTACACCTCATTTGCTCTCTGTACATAAATGAGCATGGGGAGCATCAGGTTTATAAACTTACAATAGAATTAACAATAAGCATGAGTTTCTCTCCAGGGTGTGTACACTAAGCGAACTAAATGATGTTATGATGCATTTGTTTTAAAACCTGAAAATATTCTATCTGGTTACAAGGTAATAATGAGGTTTTGAAAAATTGATAAGTTATATATCATTGAGATATGTAGTTGTGGCATATTTGTATATGGCCCATGAAAGCAGCCATTTCTATGGCAATGGAAGATTAAATATTAAAACAAACATCGATTTATTCATATTGAATAGATAAGTTATCTATACTAGTATCAATCTTTGATGATTTTGGGGTCGTTTATTATTTAAAAAAAACGAGGTTTCTGAACAATTTTAATTATGCGGAAATACTTTTGAGCGGGAGTGTAGGCTGAAGACATCCAATATGCAAGAAATGAAAATATGAGCACAATTTGTACATTGTAAGAAATGAGAGATTTTCATAACAAGTTCTTTGTATTTTCTGTCGTCATCACAGCCTCTGTAGCAAGCAGTAGTCAGATGCTGGCGCAGTGGAGAATGAACAGTATACAGCAAGATTCCGACAGCTCTGATGAAGAGTTCTTTGATGCCCAAGGTGAGTTCACATCAAGGACATCAAAAACTAGAATTGGTGCTGGCGGCCATTTTGATTTGATTGCTGTGTAAATCCATTGAGATGATGGTTCACTTGGATTGTTGAGTTCAGATTGTCTTTGCAACTCTTGGATGGGACAGCACGTTACTCAATTTTACGTTTTTGCAAGTTTATTTTGTACCATAACCTTTTTACAAAGTGCTTAAAGTTCATTAAAGTATACATATCCAGAAAGGAATTTTCAAAAGGATCATGACCAAAAAAAAAAGAGAAAATCACACAAAAAACCATTTTTTGGTCATTTGGGCTTCCAGACATGCTAAAACTAAAATTATAAAAAAAACCACTTCTGAATGGGAATTTGAATTTAAAACACCCATTCAGATGATGCATCATTTTTGTTTTTGAGGATTTTTGATTTTTTTTTAATTTTGTGCCAAATAAGGGAAAAAATGACCAAAAATGGAAAAAAGTTAATTTTTGACCTTACTTGGCATGAAAATCAATAAATTAGCCAAAATCCTAAAAAAATGAAACAGCCTATGGATACAAGGCATTAATCCATCGCAAATGCCCATTTTTATCTCAAAACTGATATTGTAATTGAAGTGCAATCGATTTTGGAAAACCCATTTCACTTTCGCAGCGATTAATTTTTTTCATAGCACCTGTTTGTGAGTGCAATGGATCATGTGGGTACTATTAATTGGACTCAAATGAAATAAAATCTATCACAAACATTATTCATGTTGAAGATTGTCATGTTAATCCGTTTAAGGTGTCTGGTCCATGATAGATCTGCCCGAAATTTTCTAGTAAAAATCGGCATGAATGATATTTTATCGATGTAGAACCGATTTTAAAAATAAACATACGGGTCACCAGACTTGTTTTTGCATGCGAGTCGGTTTAAAAACAGCATTTTTGGAGTTAGTTCAGGGGTCTATGGGAAATGTGGCAAAAGTGACATTATTTATTGTTGATTCAAAAACTTCCCCCCCCCCAAAAAAAAAAAAGTCATTTTTTTTACAAAAGTTGCGCACAAGTATGTTCTTTCAAATAAAAAAATAAAAATTAGGGTAACCAAATTTATTTTTCATAAAAATATTAAAATATGGCAATTTTTAGCTTCAAAACACTACTCTGAGTATATGCGCATGCGTGTTGCAGCACTTACCAACTCTGGTACTGGTACGCGTGAACCAGACACCTTAAATAGTGTAGAATCATAAAAATGTCCTGATCACCTTTGTTGTTGTTGTTCTATTATGTTTTCTTCTCTACATAAAACATCTTAATTTCTGCTTTTGTTAGCAATAAACACTGCAAATGCTTAAACCATCTCTCATTTTGATTTTTGACTTCAATTTAGTTTTGCTAATTTACCTTTTGACTATAATATATTCCAGTCTGGCCTGTTGTATATGAATATTGATCATTATGAAGTAACTTTGTAAGAGATTTAGACATTTTTTCATATCAAGTATAAACATGCACTGTTTGGGGTATGGAGTTGTTGAATTCATCACCCATGACTCCAGATTTATATATATTTTTTTTTTTGGGGGGGGGAGCTTTTTTGTTGTTGAAAGTTTTTAAATTTTACTGTAAAATTATGTTGTGTCAGGTCAGATGAAGTATAATCTATATAATTTTTTCCAGACTTTGCTGACTCGGAAGAGGCGTCATTTTTAAGACAGCAGTGGAGTTCTATGGAAGACTTGCAACATCATACTTGTGAGTGGTGTCAAAGTCAAGTAACAGTCACAAAAAAAATACTATCCCTGGAAAACCTCGAGTACAATTTTTCCAGGGATTAGATACCCCTGGCTTGTTCCTGCAAAAAACGGGCATATATCTAGGGTCTGGTGCCATATACCATGAGGCTGTCAGGCCAAATGGAATATGGCACCAGATCCTAGATATTCCCCATATTTTGTAAGAACAAGCAAGGGGCAACAGATTTATCCTGTACATTATTTTTGTAATCCCGTTGGTTTATCTGGTATCAAAAACAATAATAGTTGTAAAAACCTTGTAAACAAAGCATTAAAAACTGTGAGTTACAACCATGCTGTGCACCTTGTTGGATATGAGCACATTGATCTGTGTTCGTACGCTCGCGATGAGAAATGCGTAAACGCTGCATTACATACACAATACAAAAAACTTAAACAACGCATTATCAGTTCAATAGATAACTAGCAGCAAAGGGTTTGTGCATGAGTCACGGAATACGGGATATATTCAGGGGTTGGTATATTATTATTTCTAAAAACCATGAATACAGGTTTTGTTTTAAAATTTGTTGGGCCAATGAGATTACAGAAATCATGTACACTAAAGGATAAATCTATTTACTAAACATTTACCATTTATATCCAATATCAAAGTTAAATTTTTCAAATAAAGCCTTGGAATTGCAGTTACAGCAGCACAATCATGCTTGATTGTCAAAGCCACTGTGTGCAAGAATAATTAGATTGAAGTTATATTCAAATATTGGACAAATTTGTGCAATACACCCTGAACATTTACATCTTATATAAGAAGTCCAAAGTCATAATGTAACTTTCTTGGAATATGGGATGGGGTTTTCTTGAATTATGAATTGATTGGAATGTGTTGCTGAATACTTAGAAATGACTGTTTTGACTTTTCTTTTGGAAACTTTGCAAATTTAGACCAATTTTTAAGGTGTTTGTTGCCTCAGAAATGGCTGATATACGTATCATTATGAAATGAAGGACAATAAAGTATGACATAAAATGAAATTAAGTGTATAAAACATACTTTGTGGTATTTTTGGAGCACTGTGGCGCAGTGGTAAGAGCATTAGACTCATAATCAAGAGGTTGTGGGTTCAAGCCCCGGCCCGGTCACTGCAGTGTTGAGTCCTTGAGCAAGATTCTTTGTCCACATTGTTCCTCCCCACCCAGGTGCCGAAATGGGAACCAGTATGTAAAAAGTACTGGGAAGGTAAATCAGACTAGTTTGTGCAGGAGGAGTGTCGTACCCCCCACAGACATACACAGAAGTGGAGTCTTGGCCTAAACGCTATGGAAATGGAGATAGGCACCACGGCCGTTAGCAAACAAGCTTCGGTTTTGACTTTACCTTTACCTTATGGTATTTTCAAGGGAGAAAACAAATTAACAAAAAGGGCATTGCTAATGTTATCATAGCTATAACCACAGAGTCTGATGTCTGCGTGCGGAAAGCTAAAGAAATGTGAGTGAATTTTAACAGATTTGTCAAACAAAATGTTGCTCATTGTTTTCTACAATCCTACAAAATGCACCTATTCATGGCTGACATACTATTCTGTCTTAATTTCTGAAAATTGGGATCCTTTTCTAGGATTTTTTTTTTAAAGAGTGGACATATGTACAGGGATTTTCTGTGAGATAGAAATTTATTTAACCTGCACTTCCCCATTTAGCATGTGAGTACCTCTCTCCTGAGAAGAAAAACAAGACATGTTCATATGTTTGCTTATTGCAATTATTTCCGCTATCGACTCTTTGGTCATGGTCAAGAGTTTTACCCTCTTGTTTTGACAGGTGTTCAATAATCTGGAGAGAATTACATTAGTGAAATATATATAGTAACAAATGCACAGACATTAGACTCTGTGGTTATAGCTACACTGCCGCTCTAAAGTATTTCCGCACAAAACCTTCATCTCAAAAGGCATTTATACGTTTTTCATCATTTTTTGACAGATTCTATATTGTATAATTATCAAAGTAACTATTTCGGAACTGCATTTATTGCACTTGAAAATATGGCATGCAATGCATATTACTACTTTCGTCTGAACATAAAAAATTTAGTTTATACACATTTCTGCGCATTTGTTTTATAACTTACAACCATAAAATGTTCTTCCCTGTTCCTAGGTAATAATGAGGTTATGAAAACTAGATTAGTGCCATAGTAATGAGATTTGTACTTGTTGTGTATTTGTATATGGTCCATGAAATCAGCAATTTTTATGGCAATGGAAGATCAAATATTAAAAGAAACATTGATTTATTCATATTGAATAGATAAGTTACCTGTACTGAATCTTTGATGAATTTAGGTCGTTTTATATAAAAACCGAGGTTTTTGAACATTTTTAATTGTGCGGAAATACTTTAGAGCGGGAGTGTATGATAACATTAGCAGTGCATTTGTTTGTTAATTTGTTTTCTTTCTTGAAAAATACCACAAAGTAGGTTTTATTCACTTAATTTCATTTTATATCATACTTTATTGTCCTTCAAGGGACTAGCCTAGATTCCTCTTAGAATGGACAACTTCTGGAAATGCTCTAAGTAAAGCTTAAAAAGTGTAGTAAATCCCAAAAAAAGTATTAAAAAATTACACAGCAATAGCTCAAATTGAGAGAGAATCCTATTTTTTTTTAATATCTCAAATAGATTAACCAGATAAAAGATCAAACAAAACTCCTGAAGATAATTTAATACATATTAAAAGAGAAACAATATCATCAAAAATAATTTGTTTATCCATCACAGGTGTAGAAACAAGATCTTTTTAAAATTTGAAACTAGAAACACTGTTTTCACAACATTTTTTGCCCTGGCGTCAACATTTTTTTTTTTTTTTTAGAATTCAGTAAATAAGTGTCAGTTGCAACAAATAGCCATAATTCTATGAAAAAATCTACCCTATTTTATAGGAAGACCTTTTATGTAGGGTTGATGACTATTTTGATTGTTTCACCTCTAGAGGTTAAAATTGGTCTAAAATTAGCCCTAAAATTGGGAGAAGAAATTTTAAAAATAAGTCTATGAAAAAACCTACCCTATTTTATAGGGAGACCTTTTATGTAGGGTTGGTCAGTATTGTGATTTTTTCACCTCTAGAGGTTAAAATTGGCCTAAAATTAGCCCTAAAATTGGGAGAAGAATTTTTAAAAAATTTCCAAATAAAATTTCCTTTATAATGCATCTCGCCAAAATGATGAATTTTGGCTCAATAACGGCTTATTTCACATGATCTTGGCAAAACTGTAAAAACCTTTCAAACACAAAATCTGAGTCAGTCAGGCCCAAGCTTTTTCTTAACCGGACAAGGACCAGGAGCCAAAATTTTGAAAAAAAAAACCCAACAAAAAACCAGCTCCTGGTCCTTCAAATTTCCAGAGAACTAGGAGCCGTTTTTAGGACCCAAGTAGCCATTTCCGAAATTGCATAAATGGTATAATAGTAAGCATTCATTGGAGCTGGATATCCTGACTTGTGCTTTCTCTGGCTTTTATTACTTGTTTCAAAACAATTTGATCCTGATTTTAGGTTTGGAAATCAGGAATTTAACAAGAAAGGAACTTGATTCATTTTCATGTGCTGAATATATGCTTTATGTTTCCCAAATTGTCTTATGTTTCCAATTATTTTCTTCACAAATTTTGACTCATGCTAAAGACAAAAAATTCTACATAGCAAGACCTGGGTGCCCCAGTAAGGAAAATAACATTGCCTGGGTCCCATTTTTTCTGTCCAACCGGGCGTAAAAGTCAGGGACCATGGGGCAAAAATTGCTCAGGCCCGCTTAAGAAAAATCTTGATCAGGCCTGTGAAACATTTTTTTCTTTGCCGCCTGAGCTAAAAAGCTCCCAGAAAAGTCCCAGGGGGGCCACTTATATACTTTCATGTGGTGTCATCAGCGAGCACACCCTCAATTTTGTACCCTAAACACCGACCTGGGCAATGTGTAATCCTAACCCTTTTCACTGACCTTTGTGTAAAAATGATACCCTTTTCACTTACCAATCGTATTTTAAGTACCCTTTTCACTAACCTACCATAAAAAGCCCTTAACAGAGACCCTATTCACAGACTTATTATAAACAGGAACCCTTTTCACTGGAAATGGCCTCTGGTAATAGAAGCGAAGCGATATTATCGCATTTGGGGTGTGTTTCATGGAAATTTGCAGTTTTTTTCTGAATTTTTCAGAGGTTTTTTGGTTAATTCATGTTCTTAGAATTTATACTGTAATCGCCGACAACTTGTTCTTAAAATCAATACCCTTAACGCTAATGTGTGCTTCTAAAAGTATACCCTTTTTTCCAAAATAAAGTGACATTCATACCCTTTTCACTGTCCTCACGGTCCGCGATAATTTGTATAAAATGTACCCTTTCCCTTAGATTTCTGCTCTCTGATGACCCCACGTCTACACTCAGTGGCCCCCCCTGGGAGAAAAGTATATGTCTTTGAAGAAAAGGTTTTGATTGTATTATGCTTTTAAATAATCATATAAAAATATTTGATTTCAGCACCATTACAGCAACTGGCAGAAGAAGGAACTCCGCCAAATAGTGCCATGACAAGCACATGTCTCTTATCAGACGTCGGTGTCTTAATTCTGGTTTTACACGGAGGGAACATCTTGGATGGCTCTCAAGACGTGGCATCAAAGACTAGTGACATCAACACATTACAGTCGGTATTTGACGGTGTGATACAAGCTCATTTCCCCATTGCTCTGGGTAGAGTAGTCATCAGATTGGTGTCTTGTCCATCCACTTGTTTTGAAGCTATGGCGTTAATGTCTAGGTAAGATTTACACGTTACAGTCAGTATTTGACGGCGTGATACAAGCTCATTTCCCCATTGCTCTGGGTAGAGTGGTCATCAGATTGGTGTCTTGTCCATCCACTTGTTTTGAAGCTATGGCGTTACTGTCCAGGTAAGATTTACACGTTACAGTCGGTATTTGACGGCGTGATACAAGCTCATTTCCCCATTGCTCTGGGTAGAGTGGTCATCAGATTTGTTTCTTGTCCATCCACTTGTTTTGAAGCTATGGCGTTGATGTCTAGGTAAGATTTACACATTACAGTCGGTATTTGACGGCGTGATACAAGCTCATTTCCCCATTGCTCTGGGTAGAGTGGTCATCAGATTGGTGTCTTGTCCATCCACTTGTTTAGCTATGGCGTTGATGTCTAGGTAAGATTTACACATTACAGTCGGTATTTGACGGCGTGATACAAGCTCATTTCCCCATTGCTCTGGGTAGAGTGGTCATCAGATTGGTGTCTTGTCCATCCACTTGTTTTGAAGCTATGGCGTTGATGTCTAGGTAAGATTTACACTTTACAGTTGGTATTTGACGGTGTGATACAAGCTCATTTCCCCATTGCTCTTGGTAGAGTAGTCATCAGATTGGTGTCTTGTCCATCCACTTGTTTTGAAGCTATGGCGTTGATGTCTAGGTAAGATTTACACGTTACAGTCGGTATTTGATGGCGTGATACAAGCTCATTTCCCTATTGCTCTGGATAGAGTGGTCATCAGATTGGTGTCTTGTCCATCCACTTGTTTTAAGCTATGGCGTTGATGTCTAGGTAAGATTTACACGTTACAGTCGGTATTTGATGGCGTGATACAAGCTCATTTCCCCATTGCTCTGGGTAGAGTAGTCATCAGATTGGTGTCTTGTCCATCCACATGTTTTGAAGGTATGGCGTTAATGTCTAGGTAAGATTTACACGTTACAGTCGGTATTTGACGGCGTGATACAAGCTCATTTCCCCATTGCTCTGGGTAGAGTGGTCATCAGATTGGTGTCTTGTCCATCCACTTGTTTTGAAGCTATGGTGTTAATGTCTAGGTAAGATTTACACATTACAGTCTGTATTTGACGGCGTGATACAAGCTCATTTCCCCATTGCTCTGGGTAGAGTGGTCATCAGATTGGTGTCTTGTCCATCCACTTGTTTTGAAGCTATGGTGTTAATGTCTAGGTAAGATTTACACATTACAGTCTGTATTTGACGGCGTGATACAACCTCATTTCCCTATTGCTCTGGGTAGAGTGATCAGATTGGTGTCTTGTCCTTCCACTTGTTTTGAAGCTATGGCGTTAATGTCTAGGTAAGATTTACACGTTACAGCCGGTATTTGACGGCGTGATACAATCTCATTTCCCTATTGCTCTGGGTAGAGTGGTCATCAGATTGGTGTCTTGTCCATCCACTAACGTTGGGAGTTTCGGGAATTATTGCTCCCAAGACTCAAGTTGGTTTTTTGGGCGGGACTCGGGATTCCCGAAAATAATCCCGAAATATGAGTGCCGTTCACGTACGCAAAATTTGTGTTTCATTGCATGTAAAAATGTGTGTTAGACCGCCGAATATGGCAACTTGTAATGCTATCATTTTTTGACAATTTGATACAGATTTTCAGACTTACCAAACCACTAGTCCGTAAGAAATGTTTTTAAAATAATGACGATGTCCTTTAATTTTATTATTTTCAATGTGAAATT
>JXSR01S027495.1:12387-25347 GCA_000969725.1 Ophiothrix spiculata | reverse complement strand
CGCGGCACAGTTCAATCATGTTATTGGTTGGGATGAGGTAAAGGTCATGGGCACTGAACAGGACAAGTACAAGAGGTGGATAAAGGAGGCTATACAAATCAGGAAAAAGAGGGGCACCACCATGAACCGAGACGAGGGGCAGTATCAACTTTCACATATTTATGACGAATTGCTGATTCCAAAGATTTCTGGTGTAACAAGATCTGGCAACACTGTCGCTAGGCAACCATCAACTAGCGTCGGAGTCGGCACTTCAGTCTAAGTGTTGAAAAAGACAACAGGTGTTGTCGAAACGTCCACCAAATGGTGAGTCAACTATTAAAATGGAGTAGTATACAGATCTCTTTTTGTCATGTATTTGTTGTTGTCAAAGTTTCAGTTAATGATTCACATTGATCTTTTTCTGTGTTTCATTTTAGGAGGAAGTATACAACAAATCAACAAAGTGCTTAATAAAGAGTGTTACAGAAGGTTTCAATGCTACAGTGTTTGCTTATGGTGCTACAGGTATGTTTGGTGGGGATATATGGGGAGAGTAGAGATGAAGGCCGGTACAAGAGAGGGAAAGGGACAGGGAGAGGGAAGGCTGAAATGCAGGGTTAGTGAATTAGTTGGTAGGGAATGTAACAGATCAACAACATGGTTTAGTATAGAAGAGAGTGATAAGTCTACAATATGCCACAGTTGCTACAGGTATGTTTGATGGTGATAGGGGAAGGATAGAGGTGGAGGGTGGAGGTAGGGAATGTTACAGATCAGCAAAATACTTGATATAAAGAGGAGGGGGGGCAAGTTGCTCCCCTGAAGGCTCTCAGGGGGAAATTTCACGGACTCAGGGGGAAAAATAAAGGAGAGGGAAAGAAGGGAAAGGGAGAGAAAGAGGAAGAAAAAGAGAAAAGAAAGGAGGAAAAAGAAGGGGGAAAGGAAAAAAGAGGAAGAAAAGGAAAAAAGGGGAAGAAAGAGAAAAGGGAAAGAAAAGAAAACGGGAAGAGAAAGAGGAAGAAAAAAGGATAACAAAGGGAAGGAGCCACACCCCAATGTCCCCATTTTCACCCTTTTTTTATAATTAAGATGTAAAATGTCAAAAAAATTTCGCACTTCGCGCGAATTTCATGCTGTTATGTCAATTTTTAAAATAAATGTTGCTATTTGTCATGATAGTTTATCAACAATTGATAACTATTTTAGGTAAAAAGAGGAGGGGGGTTGGAAGGGGGTAATATTCCGTCAGGGGGAAATTTTGGGGCTTTGCCACCCCCCCCCCCCTCCCCTCTGGCGACCAACACCTGTTACACCACTGGAACCCAACCAGTAATTACAACACAGTATCCTATTGTGTGTTTTTTTAATACTGAAAAGCCTGTAACTTGAAAAAAAATTGTCGGAATTATGTGAATTCTTCATCATACGTTTATGTTATACTCCTCTTTCTATCTGCTAGAAAAGAGGTGAGGTGAGGTCTTTGTCACACCAGAATCATGGATTGCAACTTAATGTATTATTTACATATAGCAGGTCAACAAAGTACAAGCTTAGTACAATGTATGCTATTGTTATTTGTGGTGGTGATAGTTGAGAAAAGAGATAGAGGCCATTTGGTCAAGGGAAAGAGGAAGAAAAGTGAAGGCTGGAATTTATAATATATCTAGGGAATATAGCAGATCAATGATAATGGGAGACAGGATCAGGACACTAGAGATAGAGGCTAGGGGGCACTTACGGGAAGGTTGAAATGTAGATCGGAAAAATATTAAATGATGAGTGTTGCACCATTCATGTACTTGGATAAAAATTCCTGTAATCATATTGTTCGTTCACTTATTATTTCTTACTTGGACTACGGAAACTCTATTTTCACTTACATCACTGATTCAAATCTAATTAAACTGCAACGCATTCAAAATTGTGCCGTTCGTCTCATCTGTGGATTAAAACGTTGTGGTCGCATGTCTCCATACCGTATAGAGCTCCACTGGCTGCCAGGAAAAGAACGCACTGTTTTTAAATTACTCACCACATAGCACCAGACATTATTTGCTTCATTCCTCTTTGGATCTCACCAGGTTACATATTCCACTTAACAAACAAATCTTTCCACATTGCTGGTCCTCGAATGTGGAACAATCTGCGGCAACACATCCACGAGGCCACTTCCTTCAGCAGCTTAAAGAGCCTCCTGAAATCTCACCTGTTCCATACTGCATAAGTTGCTTCCTTGGTTTTCACAATGTATTTTTGATTGTAGATTTAAGGATTGTAGCGTAAGTCTGCAGTTCTAAGTTCCTTTTTACCGCGTCCTGAATTTGTAATAATGAAAAGGTGCTTTATAAACCCTGCATGTATGTATATATGTATGTATGATTTTCCCTAGATTGGGCTCACACGATCTTTGATTATTTTTATCTTGATTCATTCCAATAGGAGCTGGCAAGACCTACACTATGCTGGGTACAGACAATGAGCCAGGGATTATGGCCAGGGCTCTTAATGACTTGTTTGAGGAGATGGAATCCAAGGTGGCAGACTCAGTCTACAAAGTTACCATGTCCTATTTAGAAGTAAGTTCTGATATACTGTTCAGTTAGGGGCGCATCTTTAGATTTCCAGGGGGGCAGAAAGTTTTTTTGGGAAAAAATTCCTCCTCCATAGGCAGAAGAAAAAAATTCCACCCTGAACAATGGAATAGTGAAAAAACAGTAATTTCTAGGGGGGGAATCGCTCCCAAACGGGGCACGAAAAAAAGCAAACCCAACTTCCTGTAAGTTTGCTTACTATACCGAGTGAGTCAAAAAAACTGCAATAGTTAAATAAAAGCCATATTTTAAGAACAAGAGATACCATGAACATGAAATGTATATATCTAAATAGATCACAGATTTACCTTTAAAATGGTGAAAGAATGGGGAAAATTGATACAGGCGTCATAGAGATACACTTATTTGAATAGGAAGGCATAAAAACAGTTCTGTCCAACTGTCGTGCATATGTTTTATTCAAAACGTGAGACACAATTATGACATACTCTTTTCTCTTTGGTTTGGGTACGTTGAAAAGGGCTGTTTGAGCTTGGTGGCCCTGAATATTCAATATTCGGTTGAAAGTGGACTGGGACACATGTGGCAGAGGGTTTCTTTGTGAGCTCACTTCGGGATCCCTTGCCTAACGAACGCGGTCGACGTTTCCCTGCTTCTTGCCGTTCGCGGTCTTCAAGATTTCTCTTTATTTAGTTTATGGACTGTTCTTGTTCTTTTGAATTTCGCCTGAATTCATAGATGGTGGATGCACATGGTACACCCGATTGGGAGAATGCACCCCGGAATCTCCGTTTCACTTCTGCATGAGATTTGGTTGTAAAATAAACATCAGCAATAAGAGCACGTTGCTCGTTTGTGAACTGATCTTGAGGCATTTTAAACAGTGACTGATTGATAAGCTCTCCCTTCTAAGACAGTACCCCCAGACGTGTCATTTTGCACTTGGAAAGACCGCCTAAATTATCTTTTATATGTAAATCAATAGATTAAGAGGAGATTTTCACTGGAACAAGGTAATCGGTTGGTGTTATTATTCAAGAGGTGCATGCACGTCAATATTGGTACTTACTCGTTATGAACTGTCGTTTGACGAGGCATGCTGAATTGGACAGAACTGTTTTCATACCATAATATTTAAATAAGGATATCTTTGCAATGCCTTTATCAATTTGCACCATTCTTTCGCCCTTTGAAAGCTTTATTCATGATCTATTTAGAAATTAATATTATTTGTTCGAAATTACTTTTGTTCTTACAATATGGCTTCCATCTGATTATTGCAGTTTTTTTGACTCGCGTGGTATATCAAAATATGTTAAAGTGATAAGCACAATATTTTGAACAAAAAAATCTTTTAAAAGGATGCAATGGGGGCAGAGGCCTTGGCATTGGTGGTTCAGGTAATTCACAGTCAGGTATAAAATATTGACAATTCCAAATGATTGGTTTACATAAATACACAAAATCAAGATATAAGAAAAAAATAGCACACTTAAATTAAAGGTGCCCAGTCCGATTGGGTCAATTTTCAAACTTACTGAGATTTTGGCACCAAAATATCTCTCATATTTTGATCATTACCTGTGTGAAATTTTATGACTGAAACATGACCTGTGTCAGAGGTATTAGTGAAAATGTATCTAATTATGCTAACCATAGAATTATCTACACAGTGAAGTATAATACGCAACTGCAAAATAAAAAATTGTTCATAAAATCAAAAGAGCTCGGCCGAGCTCAAACCAAAATTTGAAATATAAACATTTTTAGTGGTGATCTTTCAAGTTTCATTTGACAGTGAAAACTCAAATTGGAAAAATCGGACCATGTACCTTTAACACTGCATTTTGTTGAATTTCCAAAACACCTGCTTTCATAGGAGATATTGCGTGTGATCTGATCATGGAGCAAACAGGAAGTTTTCTTGCCGCTTCTCTGTCAATACTTCAATGTTCCATTCACACCTTTGACGTTTTCTTCCTTTGTGAAGGTTGCTTTGCTGACTACCCTCATTCATCATTATGTCATAATCCCCGGGGAGGGGGAGGGACATTTTACTTTGGTTTTGATCAGTATAAGGATGTGCAGCCCAATTTTCGCAGCAGGGGTCTAGGGAATTGAAGGTTGACTCTGAAAAGGGAGACTAAAGAACTGAAGTTAACCCTAAAATGACACAACCCTTGAAAACCAATTTTGGGGGTCAATTTGAGCTCTGAAAGCAATTTTTGTTTTGTTTTGTTTTTGTTTTAAAAATAAGGGCTCGGAAAATAAATTTCAAAAAAAAGGGCTTGTGAACGAAACAATTTGAAAATGAGGCTTGTGAACTAAAATTTGTTCTTGAAATAGAGAGTGGCAGATAAGGCCTGAAGTGGGGGTCTTGAGGGTCACACATACCTGTACCATCTTTATTTTTCAGTGGCCTCCCAGGGGTCATAACTGTAAAGGGTGTTTGTCCAGCACAATTCTTCATAATATGTTTAGGGTTTTTTACCCCATTTAATGGTCTGGCAGATTTGTGTTTTTTATTGCTGTGAAAATTATGATAAAAAGTTCCCACCACACAACTATTTGTAAGCCACAGTGTACTGGCAACAGCTTTTTTTCTGTGGCTCAATGTACGATACTGTTTCATAAGTATTGATTATTTTGTTCATGTACATGTTATTAAATGCTCTTTTCAAACACTTGTAAGTGTGGGTGGAAAAATGTTATATTGATAGACGTGTCAATGACGTTCAAGAAGTAGCACTCTGGGACTTTCCACACGGACGTAATCAATCTGGACTTCACACATCTAGTTGAATCTAGATTAACTGGATTTCAGCAAATGAACACACTAACGAAAGCGCGTATACATATACGTTACTGCATTATTTTGACTCGCACGCACAACCAAGCGTGTCAATATGCGTCATTGCAGTAAAAGTCAGATTAGCGTGCGAGCTTAAGAACACAATATGCACTTTGCTTAGGAAATGTACATTAATCTAGATCAGTTGAGACTGACACAAAAAAATTGGTTGTGCTGCTGTGTTTCTTTACTGGTATGAAATCTGAATGGTCATCAATCAATTGTTGTAAATATGAATACGGAAGAATTCCCAGGGGCCAATCAAGCAAAGTGCTTATCACGTACTTCATGTAAGCAACAGTATGTGACTAAGTAAACATGGGTGATGTAGTTTTTCTTTTCACTTTAATTGATTAGATATTCATGGGAAGACTGAATGTTACCATAGTTTCAAACAATATGGAATTTGTCCAGGGAGGTTCTTGTAAAAAATTCATGCAGATGTACCTTAGACTTAACAAGTTCACTGTTCCCAACACACAAGTTCACCTATTTTTTGGCTTAACTACTGACCCATTTGTATAGAATTGTACTAGAAAAGCACCTGTTTAACTCAAATTGGGTGTTTTTTAGGAAATTAACCCAAATACATTTTATTTTACAAATGTAGATCTACAACGAGATGATCCGGGATCTGTTGAATCCATCGTCTGGCTATCTTGACTTGAGGGAAGACGCCTCAGGAAATGTCCAAGTTGCTGGCATCTCAGAAGTATCTACAATGTCCACATCAGAGGTACTGTAATGCTTGATAAGGCCAAAAAAAATATTGTTTGTTTGTCCACCCAACCAACTGTCCAAATTTGCCCCAACCGTGTGCTGTATAATTTTAAGTTTTATTTGAGAATTTTTCATACAAAAAAATTCACTCATTATGTACATTTAGCCCGTACATGGATAGTTCCAAACCAGAAAGCCTGATCCAGTTATCTGGGTGATAATCGGATTACACGTAACAAACATGACAAAAGATGAAACGAACTGATCACCACACAAAAGTATTACACTAACTGTTGTCAGGTGATGTGCGTCAATTGGGTCAAAAAAGGAGGGTCTTTAAGTGACAAAGTGCAAAAAAATATGGGATCTTTGGGCAAAATTGCCAATAAAGTAGGGTCTTTCTTGGTTTGATGAATTTGCGGAAATTTTCAATGATTTTGCAAAATTGTTTGATGAATTTTGCAAAATTTTCAAAAAATTACATCAAATTAAGTTACTGGTGGGTCTTTGAATGTCAAAGGTTGGTTTAGTGACAAGGAAGTAGGGGGTCATTAACTGACATTTGGTAAAAATAGGTGTCTTTCGGTCAGAGCGAGCCAAAAAAGCGGGGTTCTTTATTATAGTGGCACATGGCGCGTACCTCAAAGTAGAGTACCCCGGGGTTCTGATTTTCCAACAATGGGAATATGCCAGCTATAGGTATGTCTATATTGTGATAAATTCCATTGCTTCCTGGAGTGATTGAGTGCCCGGATCTTTGTTTGCTAGTTTGTTGTCAGAATCTTTACTTTCAGTTCAAATTTTAATTAAAATGCACTAACAAAAATGTAAATTATGTGGGAAAAAGCGTGTTGAAATGCCGATGTTACCTAGGATGAAAATTCAAAATAATCCAAGATATAACAAAAGTTCTCATGAAATTGTGGTATGGTATGGTATAACAAGATGTATTAACCATTAAAAAATTGCAAAATTTAAGCTTAAAACAACATTCTTGTTTCAAAGATAAGTATGAATACTGCAGAATTCCCAGGGGCCAATCAATCAAGTCAACAACAATCGCATTTTGAAAAAAATATTTCGATGATACTCGTCATCTCCATCTTCAACTCTGCTTATTTATTTATTTATTTATTCAACCATATTCTAAAAGGGTATTCTGCTTAAGGCTGATTTTCAATGGGACCCTCAAATGCAATTTACATGACTATATTTGACATTCATATACATTGTAAAACATCCCTTAGTTCTGGCTTTACAGGCTTGTGGTGTGAGTTTGTTTTGACAAGTTTTGTAATAAGCAGAGATGCCACATTTCAGAATAAATTCTGAATTCAGAATTTTTCAATTGGTTCAAGCATAAATTCAGATTTTTTTTTATTGGTTGTTCTGTGTACAAAGGTATAGGCAATTTTGGTTTCTCACATTCTTTCGAAGAATTTCAGATTTTTTGAACACCAATTAGTGGCATCTCTGAATAAGTTGTGTACACAATGCCAAATTCCTTGAAAACCAAGAGCTATTTACAAATCTGAATGGGGTTTGTGGCAACTCATAATTGCTATAATGGTTGAAGACATGTATAATACTCAAACCCAAACTTAGATGTTTCATTAGAGGGTGCTGTTCTATATTGTTTTGCTGCACAAGCTTTTTATTTTAAAAAAATCTGTTCATGCAATTCTTGTTATATTCCACACTATTTTACAGGTGATGAGTTTACTCATGCAAGGTAACAAGGAGCGCACCCAGGAGCCCACTGCAGCTAACAAGACGTCATCCAGATCACATGCTGTCCTACAAGTCACGATTAAAGAGCGCAACCGAGTAAGGACCACTCATCAGTCCATACGTACTGGCAAGCTTTTTATGATCGACTTGGCTGGATCAGAACGAGCCTCCAATACAAAGGTAATTGATTGAGATTCATACATTAGCATGCCAATTAGCCAATCAGAAGTTTGCGGAGTTAATTGAAAGTTACTATGCAAACTTTTGCCACATTTTTTGCAATATTTAAAAGAAAAGATATAAATCAAAAAGTTTAAGAAAACCAATCCTACTCATTGGTTTCTAGATTCAAAAAAGTATTTTAGTTCTATATTCTACTAAAGCAAATTTTAGGCTTTCCAGAATTTCTTTTTGTTAAAAATACATATTTTAGCCCTTTACAGGTTTGTCAAAAACAACATCACCATCGCGTTCCACATGTCACTCGATCTGCTTCTAGATATATATACTTTCATATAGATTTAATTTTTCTTTGCTGAGTTACTGAGCAAAAACTTTTCACAAAATGATGGGTTGACTTGTACACAATCTCCTGTTGCCATGAAAACACATGTAAACTGTCAACATAATTACCCAAGTTTCACATGACCTATACCCATAGGCTACAAAAAATTGTTTGAAATTTAACTTGATCACAAGCTCTGTGTTGAATATATACTTGATATCCAACTGAAGGGAGAACAATAGTAGCCATTAAATATATTATGAAAAACTCCAAAAGTCATACATATTTGATGTATGATATTTGCTTGCATAAGAAGAAAAGTTAAAATTTAATGAGATATTTCATTTTGAAAGCTATATTTGATATTCAACTGAAAGGAAGACAATCGAAAATTATTAATTTTTAATGAAAGATTGATGTTTTCATACTTTTTTGAAATAGTGACTCAATTGCTTGCTGTAGAAACCAACAAAAGATTATTTAAAATTTCATTATACTATTATGCACAAGTGTTACAGTTAATACATTCTGAACTTTGTAACCTACTTTTTTTTATTGCCTTTTGTTTGTTATTCTTCCTTTTGAATTTGTTTGGATTTTTTTTTTCGCCCCCAGTTTTTGGTTAACCCTTTCCTTTTTGATTCAATGGATTGTAACTTTAATGTGCTCATATTGCTGGAAAGCTTATTTTCCAAGGATTCTAATTCTACAAAAATAAACATAATTATACAGGCTTAAGAAACCCTTCGGAATGAGGTCCAAATTTTTAAAAAGTTTTAGCCTGAAAATATCCTTAGATATTGATTGGGTTTCAGACCTTGAGCAGCACATCTCCATCAATTCATAATTTAAGTATATCTCCCCCAGCACCCACCATGGCTTGGGCTAGCTTGGTTTTTAAAATGAGTACAGTGTCTTGGAACAGTAAAGTATAATAACCCTGTGAGATGTAAATTTTTATGTTATTATTCAGCGAAACAACTGAGGTGGGTAATGAATCTTATAATGAACAAATGTGGACAATTTTATATATCTGCCCCACAAAATAAAAACGCAGTATGAGCATTGCAAATATATTGCTAGTTACTTCTTTTTCCCTTGGAGAAATCTTGCAAAAATGAGCAGATGACCAATTCTTTTTCATAGCTTAAGGCAGTATGTACTATATCAAACATGTGTACATACAACTTTTTGGCATGGAATTGGATGGAAGTGAAATTACATGTTTAATGGAAGTAATTGCTATGCTTTCTAAATGCACATACTGCGGTTTGACTTTGTAGGGCAGAATTATGTTCAAATGTGATGGATTTGATTTATTGTGCAAAGGAAACCTTTCTCGAGCTAAATTCCACATTTTTTTTAAGTTTTCCTAATTTTACTGTAAAATAACAACAGTGATAAAAATGACAACCATGCTTTAAAGCTCTAAGCGCATGAATAAAACAATACAAAAACAAGTTTTACAACAAGCAGACACCATAACTAGGGAACTAATGAATCTCTATAAGGATGATTTGAATTGTATAAGAATTACACAGTTCTTAACATGTAAAGGCAAGTCATTTTATTCCATAATTCAGTTGCACCTGTAGAAAAAGATTACCGCCCATACTGTGTTGACATGATATAGAAGTGATAAGACGAAAATGTGTAGAAGAACAGAGATTACCAGCAGAAGAATTGTTTTCCTTGAGGAGTTTTTGAAGATAAATTTGTCCTGATAACTTTGTCCTATGCCATAAAGAATTTCATATATAAGAAAAAGTTTTATATATATGATGTCAAACTTAACAAGAAGCCAATGTAGTTCATGGAGAATTGGAGTTATGGGAGTTCTATGATCATATTTACGGAATAATGAAACCTTTGTTGCAGCAGAGTGTTTTGAATTCTTTCAAGTATTACAATTTGCTTTAGTACTCGAGTCTTGGACACATGTAGGTGTTTTCTAAAGGTGGTTTCACAGTTAGCTGTCACAGTTGTAATTTGTAGCTGCGGCAGACGACCAAGCATGAGCTGTTGTGATGTAGCAGGACACATTTGGGTAATGCCACGAATGTCTGTCACAAGAAAAGTTGAATTTCAAACTCAAAACAATGTGCTGTTGCAACCATCCTGACAAGGTAATCAATATGTCAGCTTTGCGTGCTTGTCGCAAAATTTTCCTGTTGCAACAAGGTTGCGTTTACCCCTTGAAATTTTTGATGTCACTCTTGTTGTGCAACCACCACGACAGACATTCTGAAACCAGCTTAAGAAACTACTGTAGTTCTAACCAATGATGATGTGTTTGTTTCAGAATCGTGGTAAGCGTATGATAGAAGGTGCTCATATCAACCGGTCTTTGCTGGCTTTAGGGAATTGTATTAATGCACTATGTGAAGGCGGAAAGTTCGTCAATTACAGGGACAGTAAACTCACCAGGCTACTTAAGGTAATTTATGCTATAGGTTGAATTAACAATTTCTGAATATTGAAGATATGTTAACTTACCTCATAAGTGAAAGACTATCTATTATTTTTATTTAATAAAAGTCAATTTCACTGAGGAGACTAGCTTTCAATACATGTACATAAAAGAAAGAGAGCTAGTTCGAACATACAGTAATGCTTGGTTCCTTCAATTAGTATACGAGTGGATGGTCCAAAGTTTTGATATGAGTGCCAATTTCAGAACAGAGGCCTTATGTGTATTTAAAACTCATTAACACTTGCATAATAGACCTATCCAAATGAGATTATTTTCCATTTTTACGCAAACAACTGTAAATGATTGCAGTTAATGATGTGAGTGTGTGACAAGTTCGCTAATATTGTACGTGTTGTTTCGTTGAAACCCGCATGAAATGCAGGAGGAAGCCTGATCATGGCTGCATTGGTAAAAAATGTGGAATGATGAAGGTTTAGCACCTGAGAGGTTGATGCAGGACCTTGAAGTATGCAACAAGCAATTAAACTCAGTAACAGGATCCATAGCATATCCCTTGTATTCTACAACATTGTGAACTGGTGGTTTTGTATTGTGTATGAGACTAGTAATGATTGATTAGGATTGATTAAGGCCAAATCACTGTACTAGTTTTTTGTACATGAATCGTTCATGATTTGAGTATTATTTATGGCTAATTTTGTTGCTACCACTTGGAACTTGGACAAACATTGAAAATAAGTTTATAGGAATATTCAGCAAGATTGGGTACGTTGCTATGATATGAGTAATTTTGGTAAACCTGCTGCTTGTTGCATACTTCAAGATTTATAGAGCATAATGCTTAGATTGGAATGGAGCTTACTTGATCCACAGTGGTCAGTGACCATTTTGTACAGTGTGCAAAGGATGAGTGGAATTGCATTTCATGGAGGCATAGCGCACTATAAATCCCGTGTATTTATTTATTAATTGACAGGATGCCTTGGGTGGGAACTGCAAGACCGTGATGATTGCCAATATTGCACCAGCTAGTTTCCAGTTTGAAGAGTCCAAGAATACCTTACTCTATGCAGAGAGAGCCAAAAAAATCAAAATGAAAGTAAGTCGGCTCAGAATTACTTATATGGGGCAAACAAAAATAGCCAAGTATATAGATTGTAAGTTAGTAGTCGTAAC
Source organism: Ophiothrix spiculata (assembly GCA_000969725.1). Taxonomy (NCBI): domain Eukaryota; kingdom Metazoa; phylum Echinodermata; class Ophiuroidea; order Amphilepidida; family Ophiotrichidae; genus Ophiothrix; species Ophiothrix spiculata. The sequence goes on along the minus strand of JXSR01S027495.1, from coordinate 13,396 downwards.
AATTTATGATTTCAGTTGAGGTTTGAATTCACAAGTGGTTAGCAACAGGGGGATAATCACATAATGAAGGTGACATATGAGTGCCACTGCGCACCTCAGAAGTAGGGTCTTACGGTGACAAAATTGGGTCAAAAAGGAAGTCTTTCAGTGACACAAGTGTAGAAAAATGGGAGTCTTTGTGTGAAATCAAATGGCCACAGCATACAAGGTTGCTTGTAATGTGAATAAGATGTTGGTAATGAAAACGTAGTGTTTTTATGAGTTTGTCATACCTCAAAACAAAGATATGAGTGCTTCCATTCGTCCCGTGTGATTTTCTTCCAGGAAGGCACTTTTATTCAAAGTTGGATATTATGCTTAAAAACAGCCCTTAAAAATGAAACATATATGTTTGTTGTTGACTGAAAAGGATTGCAACTAGATTTTTATTGGCAAAATCGTGATTTTATGAGGCTAATCTATAAATATGTGTATTGATGCTATATATCAAGAAAGAGGCAAAGATTTGTTTGTAAAACATTCCTTTCACATCATAGTTTGCAGATGAATCAAAAGAAATTTCGAGTTTGCATTAGACGTCCGGATAAAGCAAATTTTGAAATTTCAACACTAGTGGGGAGTATTTATCGTTGTCGACAACGATAATTGAAAATAAAAGAATATCTAAATATTTTGATGTTTTTGAATTTGACATTGAAACTTTGTATGCTGCCATTATTACTGCTAATACTTCAAATGATGCAAAAATCTCAAAATGTTGGGGTAAAATGGGGATAATGCTGAACTTGTCCAATGCCCCTTTAATATGATGCTATATAGCTATGGTGATAAATTGGTGCAGTAATGTTCTGTGACTGAGAAAATTTATACAATAGAAAACATTATTATGATTATGAGTTGGATTATTCATCATACCTGGAAATGTCTTTTGTTATGAAGGACATAATTGATTGAGGAAATGATATTAGTATCATAGTGACAATTGCGTTGTGAAATTACCATGTATTTT
>JXSR01S027492.1:1157-11976 GCA_000969725.1 Ophiothrix spiculata | reverse complement strand
GAATCTGTAGTAAATCTCTAAATCCAGTCTGTAGATATACTGAAGCAATTACCAAGATTGAATGAAATAGAGGATATCATTAATGTAGGCAAATTTGGATTAGCTTAAAGTGGCTCTTAATCAACTCAAGTTACACTTATACACCTGTATGGTGTAGATGAGCCCTTACCGTGCTTACCGCATTTAATTAAAATGTCTTCTAACATTAATGAAGTCAAAATCACACAGCAGAATTCAGTCTTTAGATGTATTATTAGCAATTATCAAGACTAAAAGAGATGAGCAGACCTATTAATGTAGATGGATTGCATTAGCCTAAAATGGCTCTTAATCAACTCAGGTTACATTTATACACCTATATTGTGTAGATGGGGGTCCGCTCGCCAGTCCGACGACTCGCTAGTCCGAAGGCTCGCTAGTCCGAAACGTTATTCAATGGGTAAATAATAGCCTTGAAAAAGGCTCGCTAGTCCGAAAAAACAGCTCGCTAGTCCGAAGGTTCGCTAGTCTGAATATGAAAACAGGCTCGTCAGTCAGAATTGTTAAAACAGCTCGCTAGTCCGAATTTTAAAAACAGCTCGTCAGTCCGAATTTTAGAAACAGCTCGCTAGTCCGAATTTTGAAATAGGCTCGCTAGTCCGAATTTTGATATAGGCTCGCTAGTCCGAATTTTAAAACCAGCTCGCTAGTCAAAATTTTGAAAAAAACGGCAATAGAAATATGCACAACATTTTTTCCTATTCGGACTAGCGAGCTGTTTTTAAAATTCGGACTAGCGAGCTTATTTTTAAATTCGGACTAGTGAGCTGTTTTTTAAATTCGGACTGGCGAGCTGTTTTTAAAATTCGGACTAGCGAGCCTATTTAAAAATTCGGACTAGCGAGCTTATTTCAATATTCAGACTAGCGAGCCTGTTTTGAAATTCGGACTGGCGAGCCTAAATTAAAATTCGGACTAGGTAACCGTCGGACTAGCGAGCTTTCGGACTAGCGAGCTGTCCCCGTGTAGATGTGCCCTGCCCATGTGAATCTGTAGTAAATCTCTAAATCCAGTCTGTAGATATACTGAAGCAATTACCAAGATTGAATGAAATAGAGGATATCATTAATGTAGGCAAATTGGATTAGCTTAAATGGCTCTTAATTGACTCGGGTTACATTTATACACCTATATGGTGTAGATGAGTCCTTACCATGCTTACTGCGTTTACTTTTAATGTCTTGTAACATTAATTAAGTCAAAAAATATGTAGCACACAGCTGAATGGATACTCTCTTTAGATATAAAGCAATTATCAAGATTAAATGAGATTGTGACATCATTTATGTAGACAGATTGCATTAGCTTAAAGTGATTGGTAATCAACTTAGGTTACATTTATGCACCTATCTGGTGTAGAAGTACCCTTAATGTGTTGAATTAATAATGTGTCCTTAAATTGGCTAAGTAAAAATTTGTAGTAAATTGCTAGGTCTAGCCTTTAGATAAAATGAAACAATTACCAAAATTGAATAGGAGAAATCAGTAACAGATTGCATTAGTTTAAAGTGACTCTTAACTGTTTCACTCTGGAAAGCAGCTCGCAACAGTGTGCACGATTTGCTGGAATTTATAATTTGACGCAATTTTTTCAAATTGCTCTAAGAAAAAATCTACAAGCCCGAATTGGTCGAAAATTCACCAGAAGAGCTATCTAGCACCATCAATTTTATTAGCAAATAGAACAACCCTGGCACTATACAATTATCGTTTGCTATCATAAAGTGAGGTGTCTGTGAGCCGCTCAGTCAAAATAAGACAAATTTTGGGAAATTTATTCCGGAGTTAATCAACTTGAGTTACATTCACCTATAGGCATCATCATCTTATTGTGAAATATATATGTTTTACAGGTGTACTTATAGTCAAGCACAGCCCTAGGCTGCATATCTGCATCCTGGACTCACCAAATTGCATCCTGGACTCATCAAATTCTGAGTTTTGTTGTATTTAGACATGTTTCAACACTTAACTGCATATGGTACCCACACTTCCATTAGTGCATAAAGGGGGGGGGGGTCCATGGTGAAACAGTCCACCATTTTAAACATTTTGCATGAAGTGGAAATTCAAAATGGAAATGTTTATTCAGAATTAAAATGTGTAAAAATTGAAACCATGAGAAAAACTCTGAATGGAATTGACTACAAAAATGGCAGAGTATTATCTGGAGCCTACTTCAAGGCGTCATACTTACCATTCTCTTGGGCATATGTTGAGCTCTAACCAAGACACAGTATTATCTGGAGCCTATTTCAAGGTGTCAGACTTACCATTCTCTTGGGCATATGTTGAGCTCTAACCAAGGCATCAGGTGTACGGGGAAAATGGGAAAGATCTTTCTTGTCTTTATGCCTTTTGTACGTTGTTCTCCTTTCTATATGGCTGCAAGAAATTGACAAGTGATATGGAAACTCTGTTATTAAATTGATAAGTATAGCTTTAAACCTTATTTAAAAGTAAAAGCTGTTAGAAACTGCTATAAATCCACACAAAAAACACTGTGTAGTAAATAGAGTAGAATTTAAGGGCCCAATATTTTGACTTTAGCAAAGTCTTAATCATAGCATAGGCATAACGGCTATTAAGACTTTACTTAATGTCTATGGACCTCTCCCACATATGAACACCACTAAGTCATATGCAATATGGCTCCTGTACGTATTTACCCAAGTCTCGTATTTACCCAAGTCTACAAAATATTTGGTCTTTAAACAATTCTTTGTGATTTCAAATTATGAGATTTAATGATATTAAGATTTAAAGAATAGAGGAATATTATATTCAATTTGTTTGGTTCATCTTATGCTGTGCACTTGAATTTTCAACAAAGCATTTTCATACTTTCATATCTGATTTTTAAAAACATAATCAAGAAAAGTGTATCTAAATTATTTATAAAACTTAGGGATCTTGAACTGTTTTTACAAAATCTCAGCACTTTTCCATTTATCACAAAATTAAATTGACCTTATAAGAGTAAAGTGTTAAGATTGCCTGCTCAAAGGAAATTGAAAATCATAAGGAAGTTTCAAGAGCTTTCAACAATCACATTTCAATTTCTGTACCTTTTCAAGCCATTGTAATACCACATCTAGGTAAATATGAATTTAGTAAGTGGCAATTTTATACTAAAAGCACACTCAATATTCGCATGAAAAGAGTTTGATAAAAAGCTTTAAACATAGACGGTAAATCAAGCAGTAAATCTAAAAGTAGAAATAAAATTGTTTCCGATATATAACTGTACTTGTTCAAATACCGTACAACGTAACATACTCAACATACTAAATGATAAAGAATAAATGAGCAATAACTTCAAAATGAGCAATATATTTCAATACATAAAATATGATGGAAAAATATAATTCCACACGTGAATTGAGGCAATTCAAATGTGAATTGTTCAACTTCAAAATGCATTTGTACTGGATAATTTTTGATGCATTTAGAAATTAATTGATGATTTTAATGGAAATTGCAGAATCCCTTGTGATAAGAGAAGTGTTTAAAAAATTCATGATTATACAAACCGCATACTCCAAATTTGAATGAGGTTGAATTCACTTTCTTAAATTTTAATAAAATGCATTAAATATTTGTTCTGCTTAATTCCAATTCCAATTAGTATTGGAGAACAAGGCTCTCACTATATTTATTAACTTCAAAATGAATTTCTTTTCTTTCTTTTTTTTTCATTTTAAAGGGTTAAATTCTTAAACTTTAGAGTCATGGTCCTCTGGAATATTTGAAGTGGGCACTTTGCTAAGGAACATGTTGTTGTGCAACTTCAAGGAATCAGAGAAAAACAAATATCAGATGATTCAACAAATGTTTTCTTTCCAACACTATGCTTTGAAATCTAATCACTCTAATGACACAACGGCATATTGTTTCTAAAGATTCTATGTCCAAAGTTTTCAATAACTGTGGACTTGATGTTAAAGTAAAATTATATATTAACGCAGTGACCAATTAAATGAACAAATGTTTTCTTTCCAACACTACGCTTTGAAATCTAATTACTCCAAAGACGTAACAGCATGTTGTTTCTAACGATTCTGTCCAAATTAAAGTTTTCAATAACTGTGGACTTGATGTTAAAAGTTAAAATCATCTATCAACTATCCTGATGAACCTTCTGAATGATCTGGATATCTTGTTTTGTAAAGTTTCCAAATAAGAAAATCAGGAACAAAACGGTATATTTTTTAAAAAAATTTCCCAAAAAAATATATGATGCTTAGAAGATTTCCAAGTCCATCAATTCAGGAGTCAGACATCTTCTAATGTATATCAAATATTACAGTACAGAAAGCAGGGTTTCCACTTAAACCTCTAACATTTGAAGGATCCAATTAAGCAATTTATGGGTCATAGCATCTTATTCAAAAATAAAAAAATAAAAATGTACATTCTATACAAAATGGAATCTGAGTGTTCTATCATAAGGCAAAAAAAACCAAGTTTGTTTCCTGTAGGTGGTCAAAAAACCTAAATGCGAAATGCGTTTTTTAATTTTATTTTGTTTTCATTTTTTTGTATTGTTTCAAGAGGTGCTAAGGCAAATTATGATTGAAAATCCGCATGGGTGATGATCTTTTCAGTAAGAAACCTGTCCGGTTTCACGTTGTTGAAAAGAAAACACTTCTTTAGTAAAAGTTTTGCAATTTTCCCCATTCTTTTTATCAAATTGGCTATTTTGATTTTCGTTTTCTAACATATCAAATAACAAAATGAAATGCGCAAATATATGATGCCAAAACGAAATGCGCGCGGCGACAGGAAACAAACTTGTTTTTCGTTTTTGCCTAGACAACACTCAAGCATTCTAGTGTACTAAAAGGGTTAAGGGATCCAACTTATAAACTGAAGAGTCATGGCCCTCTCAACTATCCAAAGAAGACACTTTGACCGGGGAAAGCAAAAGGTGGTGCTGAACATGTCAACAAGCTACTTCAACGAACCAGAGAAAAACAAATATCAGATGATTTTGCTAGGCAAAAAAAAAAAAGGAACTCTGTCTCAGCTTCATTAGGTCAAAAACCCTAAGCGCTACGCGTAAAAAAGGCTATGCGCTACGCGGAAATCTTTTTTTTAATTACGTTTTTAAGGGCACTATTTATTTTTTTCGGCCGCTTTGCAGCCGAATTTTTTTCTTTCTTTTTAACTCTCGATGTAAGAAAAAAATAAAAAAGCAAAAAATCTCCTGAAAACCTAAAAAAAAAAGAAGAACGGTAAAATTTTTAACCCTATGCGCGAGGGAAGCTAAGACAGAGTTCTTTTTTTCTTTGGCCTAATGTGAACAGAAATCAATTATACAGCAGGTGGAACATGACACTCTGACCAATTGCATGGACAAACACTTTCTATCCACCACAGCCATACTTTAAAAAATGAGAGTGATTATATTCCAATCACGTTAGGGCATGTCGTTTTACGATTCTGTCCAGAGTGTTCAATATCAGTGGTGTTGGAACAGTCATGACATTTAAGCCTCAAGTAGATTTTGAGGACATGACCAGACCAACCATTTGATTTTCTTTACTCATATCAAGACTCTGCTTTCCTCTTTAAAGTATTCTTTTAATTTCTGATGTTTTTAGAGTTGGAACTGTCGTCTAACCAACATCTATCTATATCACATCGAGTTAAGGTAGCTCTAACGGCTATTTACAGATGTCAGAAAATTAGCTATAAAGTGAATAGCTTTTGGGAATGGGAACCAAAACCTATTTCCTTTTAAAGAAAACCCTTTAAAGGCAACATATATTAAGTTTTATAATAGTCGGCCAAATTCTTATGTTTTTCTTTATTTTTTGAAAATTCCCTAAAAAATCAGAGTTTTTGAATTTTCATGTCAAGAGGGAATGTGCTATGACATTCAAATTTTAGGGGCTGGTAAAGGATCACAATAGCTAAATTCTCTCGTGGGCTTTTTGCCAGAAAGTGTTTTATTATCAAGAAAAATGATTTTTTAGCTCCTAAATTTAGGCATATTTTCAAACACCTATAAAATTTTCTAGAAACACTTTAATTTAAAAAGCCAACGAGAGATTGTTGCAAATTTGATAAGCTTTTATTTGACACCTTGTTTGTTAAAATTGAAGCATGGGAAGTATGAATGAAAATTCTGAGAAATCTGGCTATTCAGTGTTTCTAGAAATTAACGCAATAAAATTTGAGAAGTAGAAACATTAGAAGTCTCGCATTCGTAAACGATGAGAGATATTTCTTTAAATCAAAATTTATGATAATCTATTTGTGAACCACTGCCAAAGAAAAAAATTATTTTGTAAATAGTATTTTTTTCAGAAATTTGCCAAATTTTGTGCAATTTTTATGGTGGCCAAATTTGCCATGTACAAAGTCTATGGGAAATTGGAAAATAAAAAATAGCGTAACTCAAAAACGCTTTGATGGAAAAAATCTAAATTTGGAATACAAGTTTTTTTTATCATTCTGCACATTCTTGTGAAATTTTGAACAAATTCTGTGCAGGACACCGTAGCCGTTAGAACCACCTTAAAAGACAACAACTAAATATGCAGTCAACATCTACCTAGAGTAAACCTGGATTGCTCAGGCTCTTCCCAACCTTAAAAAAAAAAAAAAAAAACACCTCCCTCCCTCCTCACATTTTGAAAAACCTTTGGATGAGAAACAACTTATTTTTTTAAATGCCACAACAGCCAATGTCTCTAGTGTTTTCATATACATATGCTTGGATTTGTGATGGCATTTTAGTATTCAAGTAGATCTCTCAGACATGGGTGACCATTTATTTTCTTTATTCCCTAAACTATTTAAATGCAAGCATTTACTGACAATTATGGAATTGTATAATACATCATACCATTGTGTGATCCAAATTACCTAATGTGTCAAATTAATGTCTTTAGTGTTGGCAACTTGGCATAATATGCTTGGAATTGTAATCCCACAATTATAATGGCATTTTAGAATTCAAGTAGACATGTTTGACCATTTATTTTCTTTGGCCTAAATGGTCACACAAATGATAAAATTGTATGTTCACAGCATAATTTTAATGTATTTCTTTGTTTTTTGAGAGACTCAATGTGTAAATCAGAACTATCGTTGATAGTTAAGAAGCACTGCACTAAAAATTAGATCTTGAACACACAGATGACCATTTATTTTCATTCTACCTTAATGTGAGCATTTAATTCAGACCACGCAATGGCAAGTTTTATTATACAATGCCATCCAAAGTGTCCAATGTCTCCAATGTTGTCATATAAACGTGCTTGGAATAGTTAAGGTCATATGCAATGGTATTAAAGCATCAAGGCCTTCTACAAATTTCCCCACAGGTGTCACTGGTAAAGAAAACCATAGCAAATGGTCCAAGAAATGCAGGTTATTTCAGAACTAAAACAGGTCAATATTAAACCAAGTACTCACACATATGTGTACCGCCGCGGCAAAAGGGTCCAGTTGTCGGCTCGTACATGTTGCTCCTTGTAGCATATCTAATGTATGGTATTTGTATACATCAGATATGCTACAATGAGCAACATGTAGGAGTCGACAACTGGACCCTTTTGCCGCGGCGGTACACATATGTCATTGGATGTACATCATTTAAGGAAATAAAGGGGAGAAAGAGGACGTCTTCAATATCTCCTTGCTCATATTTAACATTCATATCGCACTGAATTTTGGAGACCTGCTTGAAAGTGATTTGGTTTGCTGTTTGGGAATGCTGTATTTTACATATTCTGTCCAAAGTGTTCAATATCTCTAGTCTTGTCCAATGTACTCTTAATGGTCTTGACATTAAAGCAGAAAATAGATCTTGTTGCTTGAATGGTCTTGGCATTAAAGATCGAAATCCCAAGCAGCCATATATTGCAATAAAAATTAGCTGCAAATCGATTTCAAAGATACTGATTACTAAAGTGTATAACAGGGACTTCCATTTGAAATTTGCAGGAGCTCATATCAAAAGCTCTACTGAAGTTCTTTAGGGGAGTAATAAAGGGAGCTACTGTAAAACAAGAAATATTTGCTAGCAATTTAATTTCGCTAATAACCCAAAATTGCAAAATTAATTTGCCGCTAATATTAATAATGTACAATGATTTCAATGGCATGCTGATGCAATTAGTGAAATCAAAATGCTGCCAAAAACCCCAGATTCTGAAATTCGCAAAATTTTCTTTCCACAAATATTTCTTGTTTTACAGTATCTGGAAATTTACATGTTAAAACCATCATGCACGGTGCTCTATTGATGGAGCTCTCATAAAGCATTTGAGGGGAGCAGAGTTGCTCAATAGAGCTCACTTCCCTCAAATGGAAGTCCTTGGTATAATAGGAACATGCAATCAATTAACCGCACTCAGGCAATATTGTTAATTTACCGGTAAATTAAAAACTGCGGTAAATTACCGGTAAATTAAGTAAAATATAATTAATTGGGAAAAAAAAAAATCACAAAAAATGTTAAAAAGCATCGGGAGGATGGTGCGCTCAATGCATTTGTGACGTACTCCCAATGCATCAGGAATGTATCACAAATGCACCCCAAAAACCATTAGCAGGACCAGCTCTAAAATATAAACATTTCTGTGAGTGGTAAGTATACTGAGAGAAATTCAGAGCTTGCAACTTACCTCTTTTTGCCAATTGGTATGTGTAGAGTAGCCTTGAATAGAAGCATTTCTTCATGAAGGCTCAGGAAGTGGTTGAAGCGTCTCTGTATTGTCCACGTACTAGGCCCATGGGATACTTCAATGTAGTATCTGAAAGTATGATAAAACAAGGATAGGAACATATTTTAGGCAATTTATGATGGCTCACCCCACAGATGATATCAATTATGTTTTTTTATCATTTCATCTGTTACAGCATTTTCTACACTTTAAAATGGCACCTTACTTGTTGAAATTAATTAAGGCAATCAAATTTTACAACAGAAAATCTTTCAATCCATCTGAGGTACAAAAATAGGATTTAGAAAACACAGGACAGTCACACCACCATCACAAAATGATATATTACAAATTAATTCTATGTCAATTTGAGCCATTTCTATGTACATTTTTGGATTTTACTACACTTTTAAGCTTTATTTAGAGTATTTTTTATAAGTTTTTAATTCTAAGTGAAATCTAGGCTAGTCCCTTTAATACCAAATATTAGAGCACAAAGCAATTCACTGTATTATAAATAAGGAATGATTGCAAGTAATATCTCTAAGGAGATGTGAATAATATAATCTGTCACAAAGATGATCTGTAGGGAAATCTATTATGGAGAGATACTTTGTGTACTATAAAAACACATAAATTCATACAGCTTCATGATACAGTTATAGACACCAAAATTAATTGTCATCAAGCTGGAACATTATGCCTGTACCATTCAGTGCATATAAATGCCTGTACTAATCAGCGCATACATCTTTCTTAAAGACAATAAAGCAAAATCAATTTTCAGGAAATTTGTTGTGTTAGTGGGATTCCTCATGTCATCAGGTGAAAAAAAAAACAAGTTTGTTGCATGTTATAGGTCATAAAACATCAATACGAACTGAGTGTATTTTTTTCTTCAATATTTCTTATTTTTATATAGACGCAATAGTGTAAAATCTCATGTAACTCCCCAACAAAAGAACTGAGATGGGTTATTTTTAATCTACATCTATGATTATTCTCATCAAAGCCTGTTCAGCATCTGGATGAGGGTATGTGGTGCGGTGCTTTCAGTGGTCGCCGTTTCCCCAGGCTATCACAAAAATGGTGTATATACAAAGTTCATTTTACCGGTAATCTTGTAAAATACAATTTTGGTCAATTTAAAAGCTCAGAAATGCTCATATCAGATGTATTTGATTTTTTTGCAGAAAAGAAACCTTACTCAAATTTGGCAAGTTTTTTGTTTTGGTTTAGCAATTATTTTGGGTGTATAGTATCTATGGCAACATAGGAAAAAAATCAAAAGAAGGTATTTTTAAAATGATAAAGAAAATAGAAATGTCAATCAGAAAGTATTCTGTCTCCTTGTAGATGCAAGCCTTTTACTGATGATTCAAAAATCTGGGGAAAATTATCTCTGAAAATTGCTAAAAAATTGCACATGGATCATATCTTTTTATACAAATTAATTCATGAATTTAGAGCATTTCAACTGGCACAAATTTGTACCATTACTCCCCTTAAAAAGGCTTGTATCCTTCAGTGCTGGTTCTTCTTGTATTATGGAAAGCACTTTATGACATCTCAATTCTTCAAATTGCAAAAATGTTTCCTTGAAAACAAATGTGTGATCCATCTCTATATTAAACTTTGGTGGTCTTTTTTTTAGAAATAGGCTTCCAAAATGTCAAACACATGATGGCCACAAATCTGACTTTATTTGTATTATATTTCAATGTGCATCAAATATTTGAAGAGTATATTGACATGATCAGTCAGCCTCAATATCATCTGTCAGAACAATGCATTCCACAATATGTAGATTAAAAACTAAGTCAGCATAACTATTTACATTACCTAGATATCCAAGTGTAGTAGATATCTGAAGGAATTTCAGTACACCCGAAAAGCAACATAACAAGCAACGGTGATAACAATGCCAAGAAAAATATCAGTTGTTGTGGTTTTTGAACATATGTTATACCAAGGAAAAGGAGATATCTCCCTTTTCCATGGTTATACCTGATTCATGTTTGTCTTATTTGTTACCACTAAAGTTGACTCTACATTAAGTTGAGTTTCAGAGTGTTGGTTGTGGCCCCCGGGGGGGGGGG
>JXSR01S027491.1:59503-76405 GCA_000969725.1 Ophiothrix spiculata | reverse complement strand
TCACCACTATGTTAAATTTTCATTCGGAATGAAAATTTTCATTTTGATTTTTTCTCATGGTGTAAAATTTTTGTCATGGAGTAAAATGATTCACCATTTATAAAAATGTTTCATGATGGTGTTCAACGGGACATAGAACGATCTCATTGGGTCGAGAACAATACCATAATTACCTTGGTCTTTTCATTATAATCTGAAATATGTCCTTGACAGGTACTGTGGATTTTATTCTGCTGAAAAGATTTTCTGATTTTTAAGTATATCTAGGCCTTATGCAATTTAAAGTACATGTAGATTTTGATTATTAGCTACAAATCACTATCAAGAAACGACGTTTTATCGTATTCACTAAACATTATGCAATTAACCGTAAACCATTATAGACGTCTTTTGATATTTCTTTTGAGATATATAAACTTGAAAGAGTCTGATTAAGCGTAAAAGGAGAGCTTCCGCAATCCTATCAAGAAATTTTCTAGGGGATTTAATTTTTTTTCCCGTTCAATTTCAAAGGATAATTAAGAGACCTTTACTTTTAAATTCATCCCTTTTTAGAAACGATAAAACTATATAGAATATTGCTCTTATATAGATTGCTCTTTTTATCATATTTACTATATCATTTATTTTAAATATTAATTTGATAAATGCAATCACCACTGAAACATATTTAACTACATCTATTGCCTTTGATAAAAAAATATTGTATCTTAATTTTAAAGCCATTCATTTGATACTATAGAACAGTATAGAATGTCATGTATTATGGACACAAGACTCATAAAACAAAACCATTCTACTTTGCTTACAGTGGGATACTTGTCAGTTATGATAAAGTGTTTCCAAATTTTAAATTGTGAACGATATAAAGTCGTTCAAGGGATAACTGTTCGCTACTCTTTATCATGTTTATATGACTAATCTGAAATGTACGAGACCTACTGAAATGTAGTGATTACATTTTGAGTCCTCCTTCAGGCAAATACGGCACTTTTGACCGCTCAATAAAGTGTCATCGGCCTCATCGCAGACTGTGACACATGCTTCACGTCCATTTATATTTGTTAATCTCTTGTTCAAGTGCCCTACCGTGAACAGTTGAGTTATAACGTAGCAGTACAAACACGAACGATATAAATCAGACTGAATATTTTTTCTTTTCTCCTTTCTGTCTTTTTGTTTTCTCTATTCCTGAATGACTTGTAGAAAATTTAATGTTTATCCCGGCTTCAGATTTAGCTAGGTGCTTCATGACAGCCAGTCTACATGTATTTAGGAGACTGATTGTTCCAACAAACACTCCAGGCTAGTTCTATAAGTTTAAAATTCACTTTTTGTTTTTGTAGTACCCGAATAGTATCAATTTATATACAGCAAAGAAATATAATATCCTATCATAAGCTTATATAGGTTTCATATTACATACTTATATTGGTTTCGTATGTCAAAATCAATTAATATGGGCGTCAACCAGACACATTGGCAAGTTTTAGAAATAAAATCAGAAGTCAGAATGGGAATCTAATAATTGTAGGTGTCATTAATGAAACTATATATTCATGCACATGTAGTAATTGTCGAGTTAGTAAAAACGTTTACTTTTTTATTATATAGGTAGTACCACACTGGTTTAAGTTATAAACACATTGCGTTACGTATACTCTATAATAAAGTATATTTCTTTCATAACAAATGTGACTATATCTCAATCTATATTCCTAATTGTCAGTTTATATTTTACTATAAATACCTGAAGCATTTATAGGGAAAATGAAGTAGTTCATGCTTCGGCAAGCATTGTTTGAATCTGACATCTTCAGTTAAGCATGTGATTATAGGAGTGACAATTACCACTGCTTTGTTTTACTCGTAAGTGAAAACAATTTCATTATACAGCATTTCAGAAGCTTTTGCTGAAAGATGTGATATTACAATTACCAATACGTTGGTCTGTCTTATTTCAGCCATGTCATATTTTTTTGCATTACCTAATTAATGGACATACACCATTAATAACGGTGATTATAACGTTCTAGGCTGTTTATAAAAAGAATGAAATCAAAAGTGGTTTGATCACTTACATGTATCATCAAAACTTCAGAAGAGTCCTCAAGACTGAAGGCAATAAAACATTTGATCAACAGATTCTTGTTCATCAATCAAGAATTTAAACATTCTCATTTTTTTAAGTATGGCGAATTCAAATTTCCTCTCTCCTTAAGCAATATAATTTTGACCTAATATATTTATAGGACGAAGTGGATCACAAAATATTGTGTGCGATTATTTTATTTTAATATTACTGTATCAAATATTGCAAGACCTGATTTGCGTTTGTTAAGGACGTTTTCCAATCACCATCAGCAAACGATGTTCTAACACTAATGTTTGATGCAGTCAACTACAGATCGTGTAGTCAATCAGTGCGGGTGTTTTTTCATCCTTTATATACCTCCTTCATATATCCTTAAGGCAATTTCAAGGGAGTTCTTGCGATAAGAGCAATCAGACGTTTTACGTTTGTACAAGTCACGTCAAAAGAAGATGGTTTAGATATACAAGTGCATGTGTTAAAGCACGTTTTATGACAGTGGGTCGAAAACAGATAAGAAGTGAAGAGTTCTTGGCTATTGGATAGTTGTACACCTGAAATGGATATTAATCCAATCTAAGCCAATTGTGATCTACTTACAAATTCAATGTATCTTAATACAAAAAGAATAATTAATACCAATAACGTTCACATGTCATGATGAACTTGAAAGCATACACGATAACAGTTTATATCAAATATAAGTTCAATGTCAAAGAGATTACCTATCAGATTAGTAAGTAATAAAAATTAAACATTTGATCAATTAGGTAAATGCAATATATAAATTATACCACGATTATCTAATATCGCACTTAAGTTTCTCACACAGGCTACAAGCCAGTCTGCTACAAACCGTAAGGAAACGGCGTTTTATCGCATTCACACATGTTATGCAGTTAATTAACCATTAACCATTATAGACCACTTTTGCTATCTCTTTTGACATATAATGTACAATCTGAAAAGAGTCTGATCGAGCGTAAAAGGAGAGCTTCCGCGACTGACAAGAAATTTCCTAGGGGATTTAGATTTCTTTCCCTTCAATTTCGACATTTATTATTGTTTTCAAGGAGAAGAAAGACTTTCATTTTTAAATGCATACTTTTTCAACAGACGATAGGATATGTAGAAAGAGGTGATTTTTATTTGTAATATTGGTTTAATAAATGTTATCACCTTAAAAAATATAGCATTAAAAACTAAGGCCAAAAAGACTCTGGTACAGTTTTTCGCAAAACATAAAATATATCTACATATCTGATCTAAAAATGTTATAAATGTAAAGCCATTTATTTTATGTTACCGAGTATCATTTAATTTAGGCATGGATTGCAAAAAGCAAACTCTACTTTATTTGATTAACATTTTAAAGGTGGGGAACTTGTTAGTAGACAGACAAGAATTGTGCCCTATCAGTAGTTTTTCACTACTTTGAATATGAATTATCAAGCTAAATTTCAGGTACCGTGATTCGGGTGGTTACTTCACAAATCATTTACTTTCTCGATTAATAAAATCTTGAGATAATTACATGTCTAATACAGACTTGACATTAAATATTGAATATATTTTTTCTGTTAGTTTCCATATGGAATAACCCGCCATATCTCTGTTTGTACCAATTTTGGAGACTTGTGCTTTCTCATGTTTGTAACTACACTTCAAACCAAGGGTACTTTCAAGCTCACTGAAGTGACACAGAGAAAATAGGAAACTTGAAGGTACAAATAACTCAGAAAATTAGATTTAAAGCCGTGCACTGCTATATTAAACAAAGAGAGATGAAATTTGTCATATTTTCTTTCATACGTGTCCTAATCTGTGAAACTCTACAGGGTTGATTAACACAATGTTAGTGATAAGTTTTGATCAATCAATATTTCCTTTGTTCTCATTAAGAAGCGAACAACGTCATGACTCTCCATGACATGCTTTCCATTTGTTATTGGAGAGTTTGTTCGGGTATCTCAGCCAAAGCACCAAACACAGCCTCACAACACTCCTTCACCTCGGAGGGTCAATATAACAACCTATTAATCCAACGTGTTTCTTAACCCAAATGTTCTCATAATGATAAATATTTGAAGATCTTGCCGGACAAGGAAATAAATGAACACCCTGATCTTTCAGGAAAGTCCAGATTATACGAGCACGACGGAGGCGAAAGATGTATAGTGGAGCACAAAATTGTTTCTGAAGAGGCCTCTAGCCAATGATATTATCAATGCTTCAAGAATGCATCTTTGCTGGTGCTGATGGAAGCTGCCTTCCAAGGTGATCAGGGCCGATTTTCCACCTGCATGTAAAACACCCAGAAGACAATGTTACCCTCTCCTGGATACATTGTTGATAGCATGCAATCTTCAGTATAATCATTCTCTGTACATCTGCGGCCCTGATGCGTACATATTGGCAGTATATTTCAAATTTAGTCTAAGCTCTGAAGACAACGTTATCTCATTGTTGGGACTTAGAATGGAAATTGATCTGTATCTCAGTCAAAGCGTCGGTGGGAAAAGTGTTGGGTCAAGATATTGTCTCCAGGGGTTTTCTAGCATGAACGCCACTTTGAATAAAGTGAGAGTTTACATATATTCTTAATACGAGCTTGTTTTATGAAAGATCATGGTGTTGGACTCTTGCCCTCTCTGGTAAGATCTTCAGATATGAACTCTATTAAGACTTCTCGGCTGAAGTAACACATAGATAAACAGCAAGTTACATCAATCAACCTTGTGCATGAGCTGATACACCTGTCCGAACTCTCCAATCACTATTGGAATGTCCGCGTAGAGAGTCCATGCGCCGTACGCTTCTTTTGGATGACATAGCAAACGGTGTTTGGTCATAATTTGTAACCAATGATATGTAAATTAACCTTGTGAAATTTCAAGCGTCCAAGTAAAGTATAAAAGAAACTACGACAAATTTAATTTCTGTATATCCCGTATTAAGGTGCACGAGTTTGGACCCAAGTTTTAGAGGTTTTTGTGCTTTCAAGTTCCTCATTTTTTCTCTGTGTCACATAGGTATACACAAAAAGGGTCTTCGTTCAAAGTTTACATGTATATCTGGAGTTTTCATATACCAATATATGGCGGATTATTCAAGATGTAAACCAACAGAAACAATATATTCCATATTTAATGTCAAGCCTGTACATACAAAAAATCTCTATCGTAATAAAAAAAATCGTTTTAAAGTGTTGAATTGTATGTCTTTTCACAATCTTGGAGGATTTTATCATCGGATCTTTTAGAAAAAAAATACATATGTGATGGCTCACCCAGAAAGGGGGGGACTTTGCAGATTATATCAATTTTGATTTTATCAATTCATCTGTTAAAGCATTTTCCAAGCTTTAAAATGACACCTTTCTTGTTGAAATTGATCAAGGCATGAATTTCATTATTGTTAAAATTGTGAACGATATAAAGTCATTTAAGGGATAGTCCTTCACCTTGCCTAAGTTGCCTTAGGTGCGTGTACGTTATATATCAAACGATAAATAATATAAAATGTACGACGCACACTAATATGTAGTTTATTACATTTTGAGTTCCTCCTTCAGCAAAATGGTCAGAAGAAAACCGCACTTTTAGACCGCTCAACAAAGTGTCATCAGCCTCATTGCAGTCAGGTGACACATACTTCACGTCCATTTATATTTGTTTATCTCTTGTTCAAGTGCACTACCGTGAACAGTTGTGTTATAACGCAGCAGTACAAAAATGCACGCTACAAATCAAGACTGAATATTGTTTTCTTCTTTTTCATGTTTTTTGACCAAGTCTGAATGGCTAGTGGACATTTTACGAGTATATAGGGTTTTGTGGCTAAACACAATTGTTCTAAAACATTCAATGCTATTACTTTAAGTTTGAAACTCGGTTTTTGTTTTTGTTTTTGTAGTATCCAAATTGTATCCATTTATAAACAGCACTGACATATAAGCTCATGGGTTTCATAGTACATACTTATATTGGTTTTGTCAGTTAATATTTTACCATGAGCGAAAATGAAAAAAAGTTAGTGGTAAGTTGTTTGAATCTAACATATTTAAACATATTGTTTATCAGCCAGGAACTAACCTCTTCTACATAGGACACAAGTCTTAAAATTGTAAAAGTTGCATCCCTGGAACCTTAGGATTAAAACATGTATATTTGAACATCGTTAGCATAGATGTCGAACTTAAGATCATTTTTCTTGATGAAATTGAAAGCATGCATTCTCTGTAAACAGCTTGATTTGATTTATATATATCAAATTTAAGTTCAATGTCAAGATATATCCATCATATGATTTGATTAGCAAGTAATAAAGATTACACATTTGGTTAACTTTGCAAGAAAGAGGTAAATGCAATTTAAAGTACACGTAGATCATGGCTAAGTGTTATCAAGCCTGGTTTCTCACTTGAGTTACTCACAGTAGTAGCCACAAATCACTGTCAAGAAACGACGTTTTATCGTATTCACTATCCATATATGTTATGCAATTAACCGTAAACCATTATAGACTAGTTTTGCTTTTGAGATATATAAACTTGAAAGAGTCTAATTAAGCGTAAAAGGAGAGCTTCCGCAATCCTATCAAGAAATTTCCTAGGGGATTTAATATTTTTTCCGTTCATTTTCAAAGGATAAATAAGAGACCATTACTTTTAAATTTAGAAACGGTAAAACTATATAGAATATTTATATTGCTCTTATTATATAGATTGATCTTATCATCAAATTTACTTTATCGTTTGTTTTAAATATTGGTATAATAAATGTAATCACCGCTGAAACATATTTAACTACATCTATTGCATTTGAAAAAAAACTATTGTACCTTAACTTTGAAGCCATTCATTTGATACTATAGAAGAGTAGAATGTCATGTATTATGGACTCAAGACGCATAAAACAAAACTATTCTACTTTGTTTACAGTGGTATACTTATCAGTTATCATAAAGTATTTCCTAATTTTAAATTGTGAACGATATAAAGTCGTTCAAGGGATAATTGTTCACCTTGGCTTTAGTGCGCTAATTTATAAATAATCTGAAATGTACGAGACCTACTGAAATGTAGTGATTACATTTTGAGTCATCCTTCAGGCAAAAACGGCACTTTTGACCGCTCAATAAAGTGTCATCGGCCTCATCGCAGACTGTGACACATGCTTCACGTCCATTTATATTTGTTAATCTCTTGTTCAAGTGCTCTATCGTGAACAGTTGAGTTATAACGTAGCAGTACAAACATGAACGATATAAATCAGACTAAATATTTTTTTTCTCCTTTCTGTCTTTATTCTGAATGGCTAGTAGAAAAGTTAATGTTTTACCCCGGGTTCAGATTTAGCTAGGTGCTACATGAAAGCATATATTTAGAAGTTTATGACTGATTGTTCCAAAAACACTCCAGGCTAGTTCTTTAAGTTTAAAATATCATTTTTTTGTTTTTATAGTACCCGAATAGTATCAATTTATATACAGCAAAGAAATATAATATCCTATCATAAGCTCATAGGTTTCATATTACATACTTATATTGGTTTCGTATGTCAAAATCGATTAATATGGGCGTCAACCAGACACATTGGCAAGTTTTAGAAATAAAAACAGAAGATCATAGGTCATGAATTGGTCATGCACATATGGGGGAGATGTAACATAAAAACTCATTCTTCGTAGTTTAATGTCATTTTATTCAAGAAGTTTAATACCTACTGCAACAAATTTGGTATGGTTATCTGGGCAATTTAATTGTCTTTCTAATGCAAAAATTTTCAAGACAATTGAACAAATATTATGAGATCTATGGCTCAAAATGTGAGCCAAGTCAACGGGGGAGGCGGCGGAGGAAAAGACGGTGGAGGAAAAGCCCATTGACTTGTACACAAAATTGTGAAAAATTACCAATCTTTCGAAAGTCTTCATGCCAAAAGTTGAAATCCTACAAGAATCATTTTTCACACACGTTTTAATGAAAGACAAATATACCTATCCATGCCCAAACATTAATGGTAGGTGATGTATTAATTATAGTTTTTGTGAGGATAAACTTTGTCCTTTTCAGGGTATTTCCACTACTAGTTTCAACAATGTTCAAAGGTCAAAATTTTCATGACAAGTTTCGTACGTTGTGATATTGTGGATTAATAACAGTAATGACTTCTTGTAAATGCATAATACCTGAATTGCACAGATTAACAGTAACAAATAACCCAAAGTCTATCGGATCAGGTTAATTATTGAGATAATGCATGTTTGATCACCCTGTATACCAAAAATGCAGCAAAATGGCCATAGTAAACAGAAATTTGAATGTAACTTGTCTCAAGCATTTTCAACTATTGCTAAGACATAAAGAACTCACCAAATAGCCTAAGGAGGCATAAAATCCTTTTGAAATGTATATGATTTTAACCACCCTGTATATTTCACTGTATGGATATTAAGTGAAAAGGTCAATTTTCTAATTGAGAGCCCTGTGTTTTATCATTATAAATCCATACCTGTTTTGTTTTATGTTGATGGCTATGTAGAATAAAATAGGACTATGAAGAGAGTAAAATTAACACATTTTTTTTAGTTACACCCTGTATAATTGTTACACACCCTGTATAATGTCAGTATCATTGTATATTTGGTATCCTTGTAGTATGAGCTTTCAAAAAATGTATACTTTAATTGTGTTAAAATGTCCATATTTAAGCCTGTGTTGAGAAATATTCATATTGGTGATGTGTTTCTCATTTACCGGTATGTTACACTTTTTCTGACCAATTCATGACTTATGATCAGAAGTCAGAATTGGAATCGAATAATTGTTGGGGTCATTAATGAAACAATATATATTCATGCACATGTAGTAATTGTCGAGTTAGTAAAAACGAACTTGATACGTTTTGCTTGCATATTATAACGTTTACTGTTTTATTATACAGGTTACTAACGGTGTTTCTTTTCAACGAAAAAGTTCTAAATACATTGCGTTACGTAAACTCTATAACAAAGTATATTTCTTGTACAAAACAAAGTATTAAGAATAACAAATGTGACTATATCTCAATCTATATTCCTAATTGTCAGTTTATATTTTACTCTAAATACCTGAAGCATTTATAGGGAAAATGAAATAGTTCATGCTGCGTTAAGTATTGTTTGAAACGGACATCTTCAGTTAAGCATGTGATTATAGAAGTGACAATTACCACTGCTTTGTTTTACTCGTAAGTGAAAACAATTTCATTATACAGCATTTATAGGGAAAATGAAATAGTTCATGCTGCGTTAAGCATTGTTTGAAACGGACATATTCAGTTAAGCGTGTGATTATAGAAGTGACAGTTACTCGTAAGTGAAAACAATTTCATTATACAGCATTTCAGAAGCTTTTGCTGAAAGATGTGATATTACAATTACGAAACGACAAGGGAAATCCACAATACGGTGGTCTTATTTCAGCCATGTCATATTTTTTGCATTACCTAATTAATGGACATACACCATTAATAACGGTGATTATAACGTTCTATGCTGTTTATAAAAAAAATGAAAACAAAAGTGGTTTGATAGAGTTGATCACATACATGTATCATCAAAAACTTCAGAACAGTCCTCAAGACTGAAGGCACTAATACATTTGATCAAAAGATTCTTGTTCATCAATCAAGAATTTAAACATTCTCATCTTTTTTAATTTTAAGTATGGCGAATTCAAATTGTTTTGTAAATTCCTCTCTCCTTAAACAATATAATTTGACCTACTATATTTATAGGACGAAGTGGATCACAAACAAGTTTGTGCGATTTTTTATGTCAATAATACTGTATCAAATATTGCAAGACCAAATTTGCGTTTGTTAAGGACGATCTCCAATTACCATCAGCAAACGACGTTCTACCGCGGACGCTTAACGCTAATGTTTGATGCAGTCAACTACAGATCGTGTAGTCAATCAGTTCGGGTGTTTTTTCATCCTTTATATACCTCCTTCATATACCCTTAAGGCAATTTCAAGGGAGCTCTTGCGATAAGAGCAATCAGACGTTTTACGTTTGTACAAGACATGCCAAAAGAAGATGGTTAAATATACGAGTGCATGTGTTAAATCACGTTAAATGACAGTCATTCAAAACAGATAAGAAGTGAAGAGTCCTTGGCTATTGGATATTTATACACCTGAAATAGAAATTAATCCAGTCTAAGCCAACTGTGATCTACTTACAAACTCAATGTATCTTAATACAAAAAAATAATTAATACATTTACCAATAACGTTCACATGTTTTAATGAAGTTGAAAACATACTGATTACAGTTTATATCAAATGTAAGTTCATTGTCAAAGAGATTGCCATCAGATTAGTAAGAAATACAAATTAAACATTTGAGTAAGTAGATAATTGCAATATGTAAAGTAGATCATGATTATGTATTATGAAGCCTCGTTTCGCACTTAAGTTTCTCACACAGGCTACAAGCCAGTCTGCTACAAACCGTAAGGAAACGGTGTTTTATCGCATTCACGTATGTTATGCAGTTAACTAAAAACCATTATAGACTACTTTTGCTATTTCATTTGACATATAATGTACAAACTGAAAAGAGTCTGATCGAGCGTAAAAGGAGAGCTTCCGCGACTGACAAGAAATTTCCTAGGGGATTTAGAATTCTTTCCGTTCAATTTCGACATTTAGTATCGTTTTAAAGGAGAAGGAGAAAATGTTTAAATGATTGTGTACTTTGTTTCAACAGAAGATAGAATATGTAGATAGAGGTGATATTTATTTGTACTATTGGTTTAATAAATGTTATCACCTTAAAAATAAAGCATTAAAAACTATAAGATCAAAAAGACTTTGGTACAGTATTTCGCAAAACATAAAATACATCTACATATTGGGTCTTTAATGTTCTAATTTTAAAGCCATTTATTTTATGATACCGAATATCATGTGTTTGAAGCATGAATTGCAAAAAGCAAACTCTACTTTACTTGTTTAACGTTTTAATAGTGTTGTACTTGATAGTAGACAGACAAGAATTGTGCTATATCAGGTTTTTTTCACTATTTTGAATGTGAATTTTCAAACTAAATTTCAGGTACCGTAATTCTGGCTACTTCACAAATCACTATACTTTCGATGAATACAATCTTGAGATAATTACATGTCTAATACATACAAAAAATCTCTATCGTAATAAAACAATCGTTTTTAAGTGTTGAATTGTATGTAAGATTTCATCATCGGATTTTTAAGAAAAAAACAAACATTTGAGAAAATACGTATAAAATCATTTTTAAACAAGCTTTTGTAACTACATAAATGGGTCATGTAAACTCTTGGGATCATTTACAGTATATACAAATACACCTCCAAAGAGCTGCCGCCAACCCAACATTTGTTTAAGATACATTCGGTTATTCACGATTATATACCGCATAAATAAATTTAACAGAGTTGATTGGATAAAACCCGATCACATGATTTCAAATAGCTTTAACCAGATTAACGAAAGCCCTAAATAGTACTTTTGAAAGTACTATATGGCGCTAAATAGTACTTTTGAAAGTACTATTTAGCACTTTTGGAAATACTATATAGCGCTTACTGCATTTACCTTATACGCGAAGCAGCTTTCACGCACGAATTTACGCACTCATCAAACTTATACGCGCAAGCAATAAGCGCACTTATCAACGCACCCATTCCTTGTAAGCATTGTGTGAGTGCATTTTTTCAAATTTTTTATTTTACTAAATTTGATTTTTAGCACATGAAAATTACAGAAATTTATTAATGCGGTATATAAAACAAATATATACCGACTTTTTCAGATCTCTGGATTAAAACTATGATCCTTCAGTGACTAAAATTTTGCTATTTTACTTCGGGGCTGCGCCCCTCAGTAAAATAGCAATTTTAGTCACTTCAGGCTCATAGTTTTAACCAGAGATCTTCAAGTCGGTATATATTTGTATACTATTCGACACGAAAACTAACAACACACTTATTATTGACGAATTTTTTCTGATCATTCTGTTCGAACTACAGGTCACCATCTTTGGAATACTGTTATTAATAAATTAAATTGTAAGGAAGTACTCCAGACAATTAATTACTTTAAGTTCTGAATTCACGTATTTCATAGTAACCAAATAGCATCAATATGTATACAGCCAGGCCCGTAGCCAGGATTTTTTCAAGAGGGTGCGGTTTTCAAAAAGTGAACCTTTTGTCGACCAAAAACCAATTTTAGTGGTTGTGACAAAGTGACAAGCAAAAAAAAAAAAAAAAGGTTTCAGTAGTTTTTCAAGCATTTTGTTTAGTATTTTAGTAGAAATGACCTTACATTTACATGTTTTGGTGCATTAGGTCCTCTTTTAGTGGGTATTTAGGGAATTATTGTGGACCTTTTTGTACATTGTCAAATTTGGGGGGGGGGGTGCGTCGCCCCCACCGCATACCCCTGGCTACGGGCTTGTATATAGCACAGAAACATGAGATTCTGTCATAAGTTTATGAGGTTTCATATTACATTATATAATACTTATAATAGTAGTAGTGATTTCGATAATCGATAAGTTTGGGCTAAAGGCCACACACAATGATAAATTCTCGAATGAAAAAGAGAATGTGAATTTAAACGATTGTATGTATTATTTTTTCATTTTAACGACAACATCATATAGGTGTTACATTTCTAATGAACGTGTTTACACAAATTACATTACATATCCTCAATAACCAAACTTATTAAATCAAACTCTTTAAGAATAGAATGTTAACCTTATTATGGGTAATTGTTGACATAATCAGTGTAAAGTAAAAGAGTAACTCGTGCTGTGTCTCGCATTGTTTTAGTTTGACATCTTAGAATATCCGCAAACGGGTATAAATAATCTCACCTTTAGATTTTAAAAGGGGATACTTGTCAATGGAAACATGAGATACTTGTCATTTGACAGATGAGAAATTGGCCACATTGACTGCTTTTAACTGCTAATATTGATTTTAATCGAGTTTTTTTATATATGTGTTTGTAATTGTTCTAAATAGGGGTTAAACTAAATTTTATAACATGTTAGGTTTTGCATCAATGCACACATATTATGTTTCAATTGCAATAGAACATTTTTGTTTTCGAAATCTTAATATGAATGTCTTTGTTTCTTATAAGATTTTGTAATCGTAAACCTCCGCCCGAAAAATATATTATGTTACATTTATTTATGTCATATTACATATTAAAAGAATAACTATTATAGCAATACTGTATAGATAAAAATTATATAGATACAGAAAACATGAATCGTAATTGGTATTCAAAGGGTTTAAATCATCACACAGTGGACAAAAATAATTATCATGCTTGTAACATAGACTAGATATGGTATTTTATGACAAAAGAGATTTTATATAAAATTGATATATTCGTTGTGACCATTTTGTAAACAGCTAGCTCTTAACCTTCAATTTCAATTTTATGATAACATTCTTTACTTAAATAACTGTTTGTAAAGAAATTAGAATTGTGCCCGGGAAATTGTGCCAGTGAACATTTTAGAAATATAGTGATCAAACACTAGGGATAAAAGTGGAGAATGTTGATGTTATTTGAGGCGCACTTTAGGTTGAACCTGCTCTATCTTTCTTTATGTGTTTCCTATTAAGATTTATTCCTTTTACAACAAATCATATTCGGTTTTGACATTAAGAGGTTTTAAATTTATGAATCGGATAACTTTCAGTTTTAACTAAGTTATACAAACACCCTCTAGGCAAAGCTATGTCTCTGATTTTTAAGACACGTGACTGCAAACAAAACAGACCTGTTATACTGCTCGCTACACTAAAAGGTTGTTGGTTGAGTAAGGAGATCGACAGACTTTAATGAAATAAATGCATCCTTTGTTGGAAAAGCACGCTCTTAACATGCAATTTATATTTTATGGCAACATCCTTCAATATAAGAACTCTTTTGTAAAATGCTTGAAATTGAGCGATTTTCATAACACTAAACATTTTCTCTATTAGATTCTACCGTGACGGTGTATGTTTGCAGAGGAATTGTAGTCTACGGACGTGTTTTTCACATAATTATAGGCCATCGCTTCGCAATCCCTTTTATTAATTTCTCTTGGTAATATACAGTGGCGTAACCAGACATTTTCAGTTGAGGGGGCGAGCAGGGCTAAGACAATTTTGCAGGGGAGCGAAAGAGTTCTTGTTCAGACACAAAAAGGTACATCCCAAAATTGTTAATGTAGCAAACCATCCATATTTTGCTAAAAATTCATAAAAAATTAGTACTATTTTGGTAAAAACTAGATTTTTGGGCGCAAATTTGGGAACATTTTGAAAAACTGACCAAAAAAGGCTTAAATTTTGCACAGTTACCTTACCCATGTACTTTATATTGAAACTATGTACTTTTCTTGATTTCATTTGGGGATCGAGCGTTGAAGGGTGGGGGTAGACATTTTTTTTCGGGGGAGGGGGAGGGGATCCCGCACCACCCCCCTGCCCCCTCTGGTTACGTCCCTGGATAATATAAATGGACGTGTTCGGGTTATGCGTTTCACAGCCACTTCTTAATCTTGTCGGTAACAGCCCGCTAGTCCGAAGGTTCGCTAGTCCGAAAATGAAATAAGGTTCGCTAGTCCGAAAATGAAATAAGGTTCGCTAGTCCGAAAATGAAATAAGGATTGCTAGTCCGAAAATGGAATGAGGTTCGCTAGTCCGAAAATGAAATAAGGTTCTCTAGTCCGAAAATGAAATAAGGTTCGCTAGTCCGAAAATGAAATAAGGTTCGCTAGTCCGAAAAGGAAAAAGGTCCGCTAGTCTGATTAATGCTCGATTATTTGTGAGTATTTTAGTGAAAGATGTTGATATTGTTATTTGAGTAAAGTTCAATTTTACTTCTTATCATAATTCATTTCCATTGAAGCTGAAAATGTAAATCATACTGCATACATTATTCATATCAAGTGTTCTTAAATTTACATATCGTATCAGTTTTAACTGGATTATACAAAGGCTACTTCTTAGGTTTTTAAGATAACAAAACAAATACCTTATATTTGAAAAGAAAGGTCTTTGCCTGAGTATGGAGACAACGCGCACTCAACATGCAATATAGAATTTGTAACAATATCCTAAAAGAAATCTTTTGTAAAATATTTGAATCTAAGACATTAGATAAGTAATCTTCTGTGCGAGGTTTTTCCATTTGAGTATGTTTGGAGATGAGTTTTATTATTTGGCGTCTGTTTTTGTACATAAATATTGACGACAGACACTGTTTTCCGTTCCTATTTCTATATAAAAAACTATAAAGGTACCTGTGATAGAACGGAGGAAAATTAATACAAATCTGAAATTCAAATCCAAATCAGGGAATCAAGACTACAACAGAGCAGTACAAAGGCAAAAGTAATACTCAATAGGAAAGGCGGAAAATTATGTAATCTACAGACTATTATTAATCTTGATATCAAATAACCATGGTACATACATAGATAATGCGGATAATTCAAGATGGAAACCAACAAAAACAATATATTCCATATTTAATGTCAAGTCTGTACATTTTAAGCGATCATAGGAAAGAAAATCAACCCTGCAGGTGTTATATAATAATTATTGCATGTTTGAAACAACCGTATAATAGGAGCTGGGAAGTCATTACTTATAAAAGAAGCCTCATTGGTGATGAATATGAAACAAATGTAATTTAAATGAAAGTGAAATCAAACATTGAATACGATCAAATAATTACATGAAATTACTGATATGAACTTTAACATGTTGTATTAAATTACTTTTCTTTTTATGACCAGTTATTATAACGTAAACTCAACTCTTAGGGAATAAATTATTGTACACATTAAACAAAAAACAATCGGGCCGAAATCAAATCGGCGGATCTCACAATTCGGATACGTATCTGAATTTAGATACCCCGTATCAAAATTATGATACCCGTATCTGAATTTGGATTAAAAACACCTGAAACGGGATATCAAAATGGCTTCGCCGCGCACCATAGCGGTATGTACAAAAGTCAATAACATTATCATCATTTGTCATCTAATTCTAACAAAGTTTTGGCCAAATTATTTTGCTTTCTGTGATCAGGACATATTTCGAATCTGTTTCGCTGGAATTGCATAGATGGAAATGACACAGATACATTTATCGTATATGCAAGAGAGTTTTTCTACATGTACTTGCCAGCTTGCGCTATCGATTTGTTACCTGCGCAACAACAGGCGTTTCAGAATTCGGAGACCCCTCCATATCCTAATTCTGATACGGTATCAGAATTTTGATATGGGGGTTTCGAAATTCAGATACGTATCCGAATTGCGAGTTTCGCCGAACTGAAATTATTGTTTCAAAGTATCTGAAGACTAAATGAAATTGTGGAAATACGTTCGTTTTCACTCCTGATCAATTTTTGTTTGTTTTGTGCGAATGTCGGAATGTTCTTCGTTTTTAGTATGTTTTTTTAAATTCACGAATAATACCAATGTTTAAGGCAGAGAAACATAAGATCCAATCATGCGCTCTAAAAGCTTTCATATTATAAACTG
Source organism: Ophiothrix spiculata (assembly GCA_000969725.1). Classification (NCBI taxonomy): domain Eukaryota; kingdom Metazoa; phylum Echinodermata; class Ophiuroidea; order Amphilepidida; family Ophiotrichidae; genus Ophiothrix; species Ophiothrix spiculata. The sequence continues at coordinate 59,708 of JXSR01S027491.1, read as the reverse complement.
AAAATGGTATCATATGTCAAAATATATTTGTTTGAGTGTCAACCAGACACGCTGACAAGTTTTTGTTTTAGAAACCTAAAGAGAAATACGGAGCGTATGAATTTGATATATATTAGGTAGTAATTATAAAGAAGAGTGTATCTAACAGGTTTAGTAACTGCCGAAAGATACTCTGATTATACTGTGATTATTTGAAAATAATGAT
>JXSR01S027491.1:36450-59453 GCA_000969725.1 Ophiothrix spiculata | reverse complement strand
GAGGATTATAGAAGAAAACTGACCTCTTTTCGACTTAATTTGATGGAATCCACTTGAGTATCTAACAGGTTTAGTAACTGCCGAAAGATACTCTGATTATACTGTGATTATTTGAAAATAATGATTGATATAAATAATCAATAAACATTTTAATTGACATGATCTCCATTGTAAACGTTTCTGTTTGTATTCTTTAATGAAAGAGTATCTAAAAATCGTACTGAAAATATAAACTACATGCACATGTATATCTAATTCATGTTCGTAAATTTAATTTTATATTCTACCTGAAATCATAAGCAGAAATAAAATGTGTAATTTGTGCTCCATCGCACATTATTCTAATATGAAACATGTCCATTTAACCATAAAGCTGGAAGCGACAGTTACCGTTGCTTTGTGACTTATGTTTAAAGAATTAATGTAATTCATTTCAGAACCTTTCACTGCAAGATGTAATTTTAAAATTAAAGTTATTATTTGGTTTTATTTCGATCGTCTCAATGTATATCTTAGGCATATAATATTCAAAGTTCTTCAAATTGTTTATTCATATTTATAAATTGAACGAGATAAAAATGGCAATATAGAATTGTTCACTGATAGCTTTATAACATTTTACAAGACTAAAGTGCATTTTTTGTTTCAACATGTACGTACACGTGTATTGCTCTTTTGATATTACGTATAGACTCATGGTGGCAAACGTTTGAGCTGTCATTTTGGTTACAGAACAATGTTGAGTTAATAGTGTTTTTTTCTAGTAATGATATGTTTTAACACACTTTTGCTGAATTAGTACACTACATATAAATATCCCAGACTTGTTACTTTAAGTATGTTTCTGTGCTGCTCAAATAGTATCAATATATTGACAGCAGAGAAACATGAGATGCTATCATAAGCGCTAAAGCGTTTCACATTACATAGACATAATGGTTTCATTTGTTGGAATAGATTAGTTCTGGCGTCAACAGGACATGACGACGAGCTGTGGGAATATAAACAAAAAGTAAATTCCTGTGATTGTAAAGGTATTATTAAGAAAGTATGTTACAACTTTTGTAATTTCCGAGATAATAGAAGTACTTTGCTATTTTTCCTTGTTCATAATAACATTTTCGTTTACATTCGGCTCAGTCACACATCACCGTATAGAGCTAAACGTACACATAACGTACACAATCCCACTTTTGTCTTGTGTTATACATTGTTGCTCGTCATGTGAGCGTTAGAAGTACGTTCAATTCGTTATCCATACGGCTGTGTCCGTTATGTATACGTTCAATTCGTTATCCGTACGTTGGTATCCGTTTGACGCACGCTCAGTAAAGGAAACTTTTGTACGTTTGTTATGCGTATGTTACGGTCTATCCGTTGGTGTTTGACAGAGCCTTTTAGATGTTATTTGTATTTGGTGAAATTTAAAGATCAAAATCAAAACATATAGGAAAAAACAAACAAACAAACAAAACAAAACAAAAATCACAGTAAACGAGTTCTATGTTATAATAATTTTAATCAAGCAGCTTTTTAAAGAATCGTATTTGAAACTTATATCCGCATCTTTAATAATAGTCCTTGCAATCATAAGACAATGAAATGTGTATGGTTAAGCATTAAGTATCGAATTTGTAACCATACTTACAACTACGTTTCGAAAGCTCTCAAAGGTGAGCAAATATTTCTGCTTTGAGTACATAGTTAAATCTAGCAACATACTTACAACTACTTTGTGTCTACGATAGCAAGCACCCTGTTTTAATTAGGAGGAATTTCTTCAAAAAACATCAGTGAAGCTTTAACTTATAATCACTATTTATAATTACAGAATGATATGTCTTATTCAATCAGCAAGTGTAAGTTTTGTAAGAAAAAAAAGAATGAAAATCTCTTGCCAGTTAATTGATTCACTTTTCTAGCTTTGTTGCTTCTATTCGCATATCCTCAACAAATTAACTGAAAACGAGTGCTTCATTGATGCTTCATTGATCCTGTCATGAAATGGCCCGAGGATTATAGAAGAAAACTGACCTCTTTTCGACTTAATTTGATGGAATCCACTTGAATATAAAGACCTCTTTAGAAGCTACAAAGATCGGTCAAATACAAAATTGCTCTAATTTCACAGGAACATCCTTAACACTTAAGTGGTCAAGACATGGGTCCATATGGACCTAACATTTTGTTATTGCTCGTCAGCGCAAAACGCAAAGTAAATTTTCACTGCCATTCTATGTATTTGTCTAACTTTACCATACACTTCACTTGGTGGCAAAAAAGAAAAATAAATCGACCCACCCCTTTCCATGCTTATTACCATAAATAAGCATTTTCGAGGACGATCTTCAACATTGTTTTGCTCATAAAATCCTAACTGAACAACTTTTTTCAGGTATTATTTCAAGCATTTTAATTTAATTCTTTTGAAGTACTTTTCCTGTGACCAGTGTTTCAACGTTAAATTCTTTCGCAAAGGTGCTTTTTCTGTGTTGGGTCCATATGGATCTGACTACTAACGAGCATGTGGCAGACCTTCACCACTTAAGTGTTAAACCAGACAAGAACTTGAACAATGAACTTAAAATACTTACCTGCTTCAGTTTCGAATTCATTGTTTTTTTCAAAGTTTCGATACTGTATGTCTCTGAAAATTAAAATTATGTTGTTAGAAAATAAGCTTTGCTACCCTCTCTATAATACTAGGGTTTAGCCATGGTCGGAACATTGTAATATCGCAAACAAAGAACATGTTTTGAGAGTCTCATCAACACTTTCTTGCCATTTTTTGTCTATTTGAAACATCTATAGCAAAAATCTGGTAAATCTTGTAAAATATATAGTGTCATCTAAATCGGTAGTTTTAGGTAATATTTTCTTACTTTTTTGAGTAATTCTGTTAGCTTTAAAATACTGGTCCAAATGGGGCAATACATTTTTTCGGGAATATATGATTTTATGGCACTGACTTGCAGTGTTAATGAAAATTAAGAAATTTGCTATTTAAATTCGGCTTACATGAAACCTTATTATTTGTCAAAATCAAGATTCCACGTCTATAAAGTAAGCGGTTAATGCTCTTTGGATTTTGCTTGCATTTAAGAGCACTTGTGGCTGAAGTGGTTTTACCGGTTATTATGCAACACACCACTACTTAGCTAACGTTCACAAATGCAAAGGATGATGTAATGTTAATGCAATTATGTAAACCACGTTTTTCTAAGTATTTGGAAACGTCTAATTGGGTGTATTATGGAACGTTTCCGTGATACTCTCAAGGTATTACTGAAGAAACACAATTGTTTGCTTTTCATAATTCGTAACTTTCATTAAAACAAACAAACACGCAACGTTGAACGAAAATAATTGTTTATTTATTTATGAAAAATGTTTTAAACGTGATTCAGCAATATAAAATGTCCTTTAACGAACCAAGTTCAAGATAAATTTTATAATTAAGCATCCATTATCATGTATTTCTTAATAAAATTAAGCACTTAATCAAAAAACAATGATTTTATGGCCCGTATTCCAGAAAGGTGTTTTAGCTAAATCAAGGTTTTATTTCTCGTCAACAGTACGACTCATTGGACTGTTCTGCTTGAAAGCTGCAATGATGCGTATCATTCCTGAACAGTTGATGCTCAGTTAAACAATGGTTTAGCTAAACATCTTTCTGAAATACGGGCCAATGAGTTTAAATGACAACATTTCTTGTATTCAGGTACTAGGTGCATGAAATAAAGCATCTTCTTCTTACACTGTTATACTGTTGGACAATTTTTTAGCGTTGGTTAAACTATGAACAACCCAATTGTTGGGTAAATAATACTAACCAACTGTTGATGAAATTTTACCCAATATTTGGGTAATTAGCTAAAACTTTTACCCAACAGTTAGGTAATTAGCCAACATTGTACGCAACGTTGGTAATTTTTTACCCAGAAGTTTGGTTGTTCATAGTTGAACCAACGTTGGGTAAATTATTTGCCCAACGTTCTAACAGTGTAGAGCATCGTGTAACTATGACACCAATGACTTTTGACTATATATAAAATGACATTATTATTTCACACCGCCCTGTGCTATCGTCACCCCGCTCAATTTACTTTATTTCATGCACCTAGTACCTATATATAGTTTACTTTCGATACATACTAAGGTGCAAAATATATGTTATAAGTTCCATATCAATGCGCAGAGACATGTTTCTAATGCAACTAAACAGTCCTTTCAAAAGTCTAAATGAATTGTATATAATTTATTTCTGTAGAGAAAAGACATGGAATTCTTATTGCATTTATTTATTTTCATGATGGTTACATGTGTTGATATCAAAGGGTATTTGATATTCTATGCAAACACTCTCGAAACAAAGTTTCTTCTCAGGTTTGTGACAAACAAGTGATACTAGAAATAAAAACCATAATTAATCAATTATAATGGTGTGATTAACATTAAAGTCGTGGTGAAAGTGCCACAATATTCAAAACATTACCGACAGTTTCGAATTTTATCAAAAAGACGTAATACGGAACAAGCTTGCTCTTACTAAAATTACGTTAAAACATGAAAGTAGTTTTAGAATTTAACTTAATTGTACCATATACGGAGCAAATGCAATAATTCAGGGCACGCACCTAACGTTGATGTAATTAGCCTACATATATGTAGAGCATCAATAAAAATACCATGCACACAGTTAACGTATTGATAGCCACATGACCGTTCAATAATTACAGTCTGCCAATTTTCCATTAAATGGAAATGACTATCAATAGCGGTATCTTATATCCAGCTTGCTATATGCTCACCTAAATGAACGACGCGTCGCGACAGTTGATTTAAGCTTAAATGAAATGTGTAGATATCTTTTTTGTACTATGCTTGCCCTTAAATGAAGATGACTTTACGTATAAAGGAAAGTTAAACACAAAACTCAAGATAACTCTACTGATTTTACAAGTTTCATTCGGGTGTTTCATTTGCTATTCACTACAACCAACCTTCATGGCTAGTTATTTTTTTCAAAGTTAATGGTAATTTTAGACAAAGTGCAGCCCTTTGTTTATCCTAAAAAATAAATGTAATTATAGCTTCATTGTTTGAAATACAAAACAAACATTTGTAGAGTGGAAGGAGTCAATTTAAGTATTAGTATACCAAAAATTATACGTTCAATTGACAAGATGGATATTAATTATTTATAGATGAACTGCACAAGAGAATATACAACACTTACCAAGTGTAAAAACAAAATACGGCATTGTGGCTCTATTGATACCCGTACATATTCGGCTTTGTGTCTGTCAACTCTCGATAATATGCTTCAATAAGAGGCATTTACTGACATAAAACTAAAAAGTGAAGGCAATTACTACTGTAAAAACTGTCTGAATCTATGGGCCCGAATTGATTTAAGATTGAAACATTGATCTCACAAAGTATCCCCTTATACTTAAAATAAACGTACGCAAGTGTGCTAGCGTCTTTAATCACCATTTCCAGCCCATGGAAATCAAGGAGAGTAATTGTTCAGAAAGTCTTTACATATACTGGATTTGCAAAGGTATATATAACGGCGGAATAAACTAAGAAAAACCACAAATTCAAGGATGATAATAAAATAATTGTACACCCAACGAGCGAGCTGCAGCCTGTGAACATGTGTGCTACAATCTCATCTCAACACAGACAATTCAACATATTAGAATCAATTATCCCCCGTTTAAATAAATAATAGGGAACCCATGTTAACTAAATAAGTCTTGTTCCTGCTGATATCAATTCAAAGCGGCAATATGATAATAGACACTGTCTTAAAAGCGTTTTTAAACTACTTTTCTGGTAATAGAATTGATACATTCAAAATATCATAAATTTAATGCATTATTTAGCTTATGTGATGAATAAATTTTACTCTATTGAAATGTTGTGTCTAGAAAATTTCTAAAAGGGAAATATAGTTGTACTTGTTTATAAAGATCGTTTTAGGGTATTCTGAAAATGTTTAACTTTTGTTTGTATTTTTTAAATTTTGAAGAAACGATTTCCAAAACATAGGACCAGTAGAACAAATTCCTTGATCGAAGATTTTCTTTTGTTATTTGTTATATATGTGTATATTAAGTTCATTAATGTGTCTTGTTGGATAGTCTTGGATATCAAAGCGTTTATCAAAATAGTTATTAAAAGCTGCAGGAAGATCACTTAAAGAGTAAAATTTTGAACAATAAACAATCCTAATTCTGATGTATACATATATCACTTATCGTGAGAACATTACTGTTAGCAATTAATGGTACAGTCTGACTTCTGTAGTAAATCAGTTCCTTTTTTGAAAAGTAGGACCAATTAAAGTTTGTTCATTATAGATTTTATTTTACATACACGGTTGCTCATATCGTTGGAATAAAATTACAAACAAAGGAATGTGGTGAACGTCAAATGGTGTCTGTCGGTGTATGACGTCTTCAAAAACCTTTTAAGATGTCATATACCGCCGGGAACCATGAGGGGCTTTGTGGGATCATTTTGTACTTTGCTTCCAAGCATTCTCTTGGCGCAATCAAGCGTGACCAAGACATTCAATCACCTGATTCTCACTCTACTACAGATAAACATTCAATATGACCACTCAACTTGAGTAAAGTGGCGGGGTCAAAGGCGGGGTAAAATCAAATTTGACCTAAAAATCACGTTTTTTACCAATTTTTGTTGTTGCCCCCTTATCAGTACATGAGAACATTGATCACATTCGGAGTTCCATTTAATACCCAACAAGATTACCCATCAAATCTGACCAAAAGCAACATAAGTTTCCAGATATTTTCATCATAAATTGACCTTTACATAAGAAAGTGGTAAAAATATTTTTATACCGTGTTTTAATGTTATTACAAAATAATTGCTTTCAGCCTATTTGATTATGCTGTCACTTTGACAGATTCCGATAGCCTTGATCATCAAGCTCGTATGACTTTAAACACCAAACTGTTAATGAGAATCTACAACAGCCTGATCTACAAGAACCCTTCTACCAGGTTTCATCTAGTTGATACCATCACAGAGTAACTGCAGAACAGTTGATTCTGGCAAAGGGTCCGAAAAATCCGTCAGGCAGATCCTTCTCCGACATTTTTTATAAAGATCGTTTTTTTTTTTCTTCTACTTTTTTTCCATCAAATAGAAATATGTGTATATATTTAAATATCTATTTATGTATTACACTCACTCCCCAATGACTCAGATCAGGTTATGTCTTTCTGAAGGTTGGACTGTGCGACAGTATTGCTGTATGGCTGTACCGCTGTGAATCATGGGTGTTAATAACAAGCTACATGGGGAATAAAATAAACACCTTCGCAACATCATGCTATAGAGTCATGCTTAACATCAAGTGCATTGTCCGTGTCCCTAATTCCAGAATCTACAACGATTCAAATACTGAGCCTTTGATAAATCGGGTAAGGCTGCGACAGCTCAAGTTTCTTGGCCATATACTGAGGATGCCTGAGTAGGAGCCCTGCAGATTGATGATGTAGTGTTGATTGATGCAATAGTTTACGTATATTCAAATAAATCAAATAAATCCAACAAAAATATCCTAGTTTGGTTCAAATGTTTATCAATGTATAAGAATATGTTTTCAGCAATCTTGAATAACATTACTGAATCTTTTCACTGGAGTAAATAAATAATTGCCATTACGTTGATGAAATCTTCATCAATTCTATTTTGTTTTCACAACTATCCTTTGCTCGTAAAAGACAATTCCTTCTTGCCAGAACCGCATATACATTAATGAACAGTATAAAATCATATTAAACATTTGATACTGCGCATGCGAAGTATGGTTAAAAATGCAAGAAATTCAGAATAGTGAAACCGATCGAGATTTAGAATACTAATAAAAATAAGGTAGCGCTGAAAATAAAAATGAAACGTGTTCAAAAGAATACTCGAACACTTAATGTTTCATTGGTGAGAAAAATTAAATTAAATTAAATAACATCGGTCTATTAATATCTAACTTAGCGATGCAGACATTTTATGTACCAAACATTTTAATATTTGGTCTTAATAGCATGCTGAAAGAGTTGGACACCATTAAACAAAAAGAGGAATACAGCGTGTGTTATATTAATTGCCCTAAAGAGGTTTCAAGACAAGATAGTGGACACATACTGTGCATTATGGCACATAATGATATTTAACAGACACATCTGAAATCGATGTAGTGTCTAAATACCTCTAATGCAAAGGTCCATTGATTGACGCAAGATGAATTCTATGAAATACAATTTGCTGACATTTTACTATTGCCTTTAAAATGACATTTAGCTCTGCGAAAAATCGCTTAGATATACAAACAATGTGCTTCTATCTAATCAACGACCAGCGGTTAAATTGTTTTACAATCTGTATCACTACTTTTTGAGTACATTAATGACATAACATGATGGGGGGAAAATGAAAAGCAGTATGGCAGAAACGATCTGTTTTTGATAATCGAATAATATGTGAATGCAATACTTTACACGATATCAACCGTAGATTGGGGTTCTGGTTTCCCCATCCATCAATGATATTTTGATTCGGCAAAAACTGACATGTTCTAATAATTGTACTCGGCTTCGCCTTGGAAAAATATAAAAAGTTAAAAAGTTTCGAGAATGCTTGCGCAAGCAAAATAAATATAAATATTTAATATATAAATATAAATATTTAACATATTCAATATTTAAATATAAATATAAATACTAAATATATTTAGTCCAATCAAGGGTATAGTATAAAATAGATCTATATCATGATAATATTCAAATATTACAAAATGAAATATGTTTTTCTTAAAGCAGTATACAGACTTGACATTAAATATGGAATATATATTTTCTGTTGGTTTCCATCTGAATAATCAGCCACATCTCGGTATATGAAAACTCCAGGAATGTGTATTTCTTCATATTTGAAGATATACATGTACATGTAACCTTTAAATCTTGACCCTTTTTGTGTATACCTAGGTGACACAGAGAAAATGGGCAACTTGAAAGCACATAAACCTCTAAAATTTGGTTCCAAACGCGTACACCATAATACGGAGTTAAAGACATTAAATTTGCTGTAGTTTCTTTAATATTTTACCTTGACGCTTGAAATTTTACAAGATTGTTTTACAAATATGAGAAAGCACACGTCTCTAAAATTGGTACATACTGAGATATGGCGGGTTATTCAAGATGGAAACCAACATAAAAAATATATTCCATATTTAATGTCAAGTCTGTACAATTCTTTTATACATCTATAAATGCAGGGTTGGACATTCTGTGTATTATCCTTCGTCTTCCTAAGGGGGTTGGGGTGGTTACCACCCCCTAACGGATGATCGCAGATTGGATCAAAACGCAAAACAAAGCGACCCCGAGCAATTGGGTAAAATCGGCGGGTAGGGGGGTGGTTGCCACCTCGGAAAATTTTAAATCGCTATTTTGAACAATATCTGCATATTATTGACTTGAAACTTACAGAACATGTTAGAATTGTTGATTCCTTCAATTATTAGCAAAAAAATTGACGAAAATCGGACATTAAGAACTTTTATAACGATATTTTGAAAAAGTGGCCATATTTGTCAAAAGTCGATTTTTTTCGGTACGGAAATCCTTTTTGACGTCATAAATACGTAACGCCTTGATCGATTTTCATGATCTTGGTATCAATGGAAAGAGGATACCCTACCCTATACTATTATAGTATCAAACAATATAACTTTGAGGGTCCCAAGTTCAAAATCACAGGGCAGGGGGAGGAGTGGTGGAGGGGTGGTAACCACCCCACCACCCGAGGGCTATAGTACATACTATAATTTCAATCAGATACATCTTAAAACGATGTATTATCTAAATACCTCTAATGATGAGTCCTATTAATTGATGCAAGATGAACTCAATGGAATATAATTTGCTGACATTTTACTATTACCTTTAAAATGACATTTAGAAACACAGACAATGTGCTTCTTTCTAATCAACGACAGGCGGTTAAATTGTTTTACAATCTGTAACACTACTTTTCGCGTAACGTATAGACATAACATTATGGAACATGAAAAGCAGTATGGCAGAGCAGTATAGCAGACACATCTGTATAATAATCAAATAATATGTGAATGTAATCTTTTCATGTTTTACACGAAATCAAGCGTAGATTGGGGTTCTGGTTTCCCTATTCATCCACGGTATTTTGATTTGTTAAAAACTGAAATGTTGTAATTTCACTCGGCTTCGTCTTGGGAAAATAAAATATGTCAGCTTTCACCTCTTGACAATATTTGTACTAAAGCACTTAAAAACATTCATTGTTTGTATACTAATAGATTAATGCCAGGCTATGTTTTTCTAATCCCTACGAACACTTCTTAAAGCAATACTATATAGTGTCAAAAATGAAGCGCCCCCCTGTCACCCATGACTTTAGAAAACGGGTCATAAAGCGTATCAAAACAATTTTGCTTTTCCCACAAAAACCAACTCTTTGATATCAACTCAATGTCGACACATATGTCGACGTCGACAAAAATTATTGCGACATGTCGAAATGAAAAAAACAGTCTCGACAGAAACCTTAGTAATCACCATCCCCTTAAGAAACTGCGTTATAGAAAGTAGCTTAGATGTACGAATGTTATCGTTTAGTAGAATGTGATGAAGTACTTTTGAGGATAATGTACTGGTAGTTACTACATCGTCCAAGATTTCCTCGTTTTGGAAGTGGCATTACCATAGATTTGGTTCATCGCTCTCATATGGAATTTCCAAATTTTGTTGGAGTAGTTCAGCAGGGATGTCATCAGCTCAACAGCATAATTAAAAAAAATAGTTTGGGGTTGTATCAAGTCCCTTATTCGTAGAACTAGGGTAAACAATTATTATCATCAAATGACACAAATAAACTTTATCAACAACATTGTGAGTAACTCCAATTATTAAACTACCATAACAACTTCACCTACTATACGTCTTCCTGTATGATAATCAGTTTTAAGCGAATTAAGATTTTTTGTTATTTTTAAACACCAAATCCAAAAGGAAATGTCTGCAGTTTCTCATTAAGGAAATCGTTATCAGGCGTTTATTCTTTTGGGAATTTAAGTGTTTACATATGATGAAGAAAGACTAGTAAAGCTTACTGAGCATGTCTGTTGTAACAGTTTAAGTACATAGGAGTACAAAAGCCGGATATTGAATTTGCTTTTAAAAGGTACACTCTCTGATAATTGCAAATGACTTTCACATACCGTATTTCTCGCCTGACGTTTTAGTTAGAATTGTTATCCTTTCATAAGAAGAAATCGCCAATTGATGTCTTGGCATAAAATCTATTACATTTATATTTAACACTTTTTGTTTTAACAGAATATTGAAGCGTGTTATTCCAAACATCACTAACATAAATATGTACTACAATTCATGTGAGTTCAATCGGTTGTCAGAGTTTAGTGCAAATGACCAACATTTACATTATATTGATTAAAATTTCATACAATCATTTCAATGCACACACACAATCAATCAGATAAATTATCATTATTATTACACAATAATTTATATAGCGCCTCACAAAGAACGGGACGCTTTACAAAAATATAAATACAGATTAGCAACAAAAGACACAGAGAACGCTTAAAAATAGGCAAGGACTGAGCTTCACGCAGACACATGAGGATGTCGTTCCAAACGCAAGCTGCCGTAATGGTAAAGCTCACATAACCGGCACGTTTTAATGATCTGGAATCAATGAGCCGGTGTAATGAAATACAGCGTCCGTGTGACTGAGTGTCCTAGCTACTATCAAATTGTGTAGAACGTACCTGCACATGTGCAATCAATAAATCATTGATTGCGACTTATTCCGTGTAGTTCAATTAGTTTCGGACTCTTGGATATGGGGGACACTCAGTCTCATTATACCTGGGTTTGTTCTGAGGAAGAGCACAGTCTATGCCTATAGTCAGCCGGATCAGTATCTTAAAGGTGCATAAGAGCAGATAGGTAGCTGGTAGATATACATGATGATTTTATATGTGATTTTCTGTATAACAGGGAGCCAATGAAATTATTTATTTCAAACATGCATAATCCTTGGACTTTAGAATTTTGGAAACATTCACTTCATTTGTCATTATAAATGCCCCTGAAAGGCAGCGAACCATGACCAGCTGATAGTAGATAGGGTATGAATGCTCAATCTCTGTAATATATGGTAAATTATGTATTTAGATAAAGGAGGTTTCATGAAGCCACATTCTCCCATATGGTATATTATCGCGCTTCTTTCATCATGTTTAGTTCATGCCAGAGAATGTCAGCAAGAATAACCCTTCTGGAATTATTGAGAGATAACATAATTTTATTTTCCCAAATGAAGGCTAGGTAGCTTAAAATACGCTAGAATGATAATATTGCCGAGATATATTGAGTGAATAAACGAGTTAGTAATTAATTGAGCTTCAGTGATGTTCTGCTAGTATTAACTAAATTTAGATATTCTTGGAATGTGTTTTAAAATATACATTTATTTTGAGATCAGTGACTTTATTAAATACTTAAAAATAAGTGCAAACAAATCTGGGTTAATCAACATGACGTTTATCATCGGTGTCAAGGAATGTTGTATTTATGGTTATATTGCAGGAGTAACCTTTCATGCATTTTCAACATTTATTAAAAACCCTTCTCAAAATGAAATAGTTTTCTGTAGCTTGACGTAGAATATTAAAAAAAGTACCAAACGCATATCCTTAGGTAACGTTGGTATTCTTATATTCTACAATAGTGGATAGGTCTACTAGATCAAAAGAGAAGCGGTACCAAACTGACATATTGTTAGCAGCTCAACCACGTTATCCATGGTAAGAAACGAACGAAATTAATGTAGTTGCATTTATTTATAAATACAAACCGTCTTCAGAAAAAAGTAAGAAAAGTGTTATTGCTTAGATGATATAGTCCGTGTCAAAAGTATACATAAGCATACTCTGAGTAAAATATCTTAATACATGCTGGATCATGATTTTGCTCTTTTGATACTTTTTAACTTTTATGAAAACTTTTGCTCTCAATGGGATTCTTTTGATCTCTTTGAACCTTTCGCATACTTTATGAAGCAGATGCGAGTAAAAGTGTTAAGGCTATCTATGTATCAAGCTTTAGCAACAATGCTAACAGAAACTGACATGCACAGAGTTTAAACTGTTGCGTACTTTTGTTAAAAGCAGTTTAAATTGAAAAAGTGCGGCATTTATTTAAAAATAAATGCCGCACTTTTCAATTCAAAATATAATGAAAACACTCCATGTATTCTAGGATCAGGGATGAAAAGTACACTTTGGGGTCTAATTAGTTGACAAAAGAGAAACTTGCTCTATCAAAAGCTTTTAACTTTTAGGATCGACCTTACAGATACAATGCGATAAAGGATACGCAAGACATGCTTTTGTAAGATAACGCAAACGTATAAAGACCTAAAGACATGATTTACAGATATCTCCTACATGGTAAAATATATTTGTTAATCTTTATATTTAGCACACTAACATGCTGAAAAAGAGCACCTTGGGAAGTTGCGTGTAAACTCATTTGCGTGTAGTTGGTAAGATCTAATTTAAAAGATTGTAAGATAAGATAATAATGTTAACAATCAAGGGCATTAAATACGCCTATTTCACTCAGATGCATTTTATGTAAAGCATAATTTAATTTTTTTATTACTTTGTTCCATGATAAACCAGTCATAAAAATATAACAAAATGTGTCAGGTGGTGCAGGGATTGAATATGTATAAATGTGTCATTTGTATAGTTTAATTCATTAATAAATGCAATGATGTTTTTAAAACTTTGAATATATTCTCAGTAGATTTGTTCAGAACGTCATGAAAATTCATATGAATTTATCAATGAAAAACTACTTGCAAAAATTATAGAAATCCACTCTACCCTGAACCTGAACACTAATTATCGTATATGGTAGACATTATTGTAAAAACGGTCACCTATTTTTTTCTCCTTTGAGATCCCAGGGTTGGTTATTTTGAAGTTTTGAATTAAATATCAGATCGCCAATATTAGAATATTCAGGTATCTTTTGCCTTAATATCCAATATCTGTCCGTGACCGTTTGTGGTAGCCCTAATCTTAAATTATCATTTTTAAAAACTACTAAGACCATTGTGTGAATTGCAATATTGCAAAAATTGTTTGTATCATTCCTGGACAATTATTTATCTTTATAAAGAGCAGCTTATTTCACAAATATGATCTCATTTGAGCTAATAAATATTTCATGAATCAAGAGTTTTAAAAAACCCTTGATTCATAACATAGTCAAACAATGTTTGAAAACATACTGTATGCAACATTAATGTGAATGGAAAACGAGCAGCATTTATCAAATAGTAATTCAAAAGCTAGTTAAATATTCGGTTCATATAATGGTTTGTCAAGTACATGATTGATAATTTATAAATTAATTACGTTTTTAATAATTAAGAAGATGTGATCCCGACAACGAAACACCTCAATATGATATCTTAGACATTACAGTAATGGCTTTTTAATTTTCCAATGACTAAGTTAGTAATGGAATGTCGTATTTCTACTTGTGGTTAACACATTTGTATCTAACATCTGACTTATTTAAATGCTTGATGATAACGAGGGGTGTTATAATCAATTAAGTTGGAACATAAGTTGCAATGGACTTCTAAAAAACCTGACTGCATCGATCATTCCTTTCAATTCAGACGCTATATACTCTTGGAGTCAGAAGTGAAATATAGTCCAAAGGTTAGCTTATTTTCTTCAGTTCCATCGACAGCGGATAAAATTTCGTCCCACCTTGTCAAGTTGCAAGAGACCAAAAAGACCCGCCAAAAAGAGTTTTTTTGTATTTTAGCATCCTTTATTGAGTTTTATTGGCAGCACATACACCTATGGATATGGAGATATCCTGTCATGCTTACGGAGGTACCTCATTTATTACTCGTATAACTTGGTTTAACTTCATTTGACTTTCAAAACCTTTCACTAAAAGACTATATTTCATGTACTGGGAAAAATGTATAATTTTCTATTTGAATTTCCATGAAATGAATCCGTATGCCTAAGATCAAATGAAACATGACCCACTGTAGCAATAAGAAGTCTTGGAGTTACAGAGCACAAGAAATATAATATTACCAGGTTTTTGTTATACCATATAAGTAAGAAGTAAGTAGGTGCTCTCTGCTATATAGTTTAAATGTCAGAAATGTGATCTGAATGTCTGAATATGAAAGCGCGTATTCACAAGATATGAATTTATTTATCAATTGGGATAGATATGACTATTATCAAATTAAATCGACTAACATATATATTGCGTTTGCATAATTACCAAAAATGGAATAAAATCAAGCAGGTAAATCAAATAAACGGATACAGAATAATATCCCTAGGTAACTTTGGTATCTTGAAGAAATTCTGCAATATTATATAGGACAGGTCTAATAGATCAAAAGAGACTAGCGATAGAAATGATATGCCACTTGTCAATAGCCAAGTTTATTAGTGTCTACGTACAGTTGCACATTTAACCTACATGTACGAACTAATATTTATACCGGGTTTAAACCACTTTTGCTTATCTAAAAAAGCATGCATGGAAATTATAAGACAAAAACTTGATATTTCTATATTTACCAAACATTTGTACATTGAAGCCATTCGTCCATTTTACACAAACCGATGCAGTTGATCTCTTTGAACGTTTCACAAACATAAATGAGTAAAGGAGAATACTGTAAATTACAAGCTTCAGTAAAAATGTTTAAAATGAACCTACACACACTGAGTTAAAATTCTATTATAGCGTTTTCATTAAATTAACCAAAAAATTCTAAATTTTATGTATCCCACACATGAGCGGTTGAAATTTGGACTCTGGTTGTAAACAAAAGAGGAAGTTCAGCATCGAATGCTTTCAACTCGATATTAGATTCAACCCCATAAAGCGTGCGTGAAGGTAATGCAACCTTTTACTTTATTAAAAGGTTAAAAAGAGAGACAAAAAGTTGCGTGTGAAATAAATTGCGTGTAATTGTCAAGGTAAACTTCAAAGATTGTAAGATAAAGGAATAATGATCACTTTCATGTGCATTAGCAGGATATGATGTTTTATTATTTTTCTTCATTTTATCCAATCCAAATATAACAAACTGTTTTAAGTAAAAATATTAAAAGTGTGTATTCCTATCATTTCTACCTCTCCCCTCCCAAATTATATATTAACACCCATATCATAATTTGTTTAAAAGACATGTTCAAAATAATGGTTAATTACCTAAGAATTAAGCTTACCGAAACAAATATTTATCACTATATGGGTCATTCTCAGACAAAATTTGTCTGCAATATAAAATTGACTTAAGGTATGCGAATCATTCTTCAAAAATGCTACACTGGCGGTCAAAAGCGTTTGCGCTCAAAACTTTTAACCCTCGTCTACCCAGGGTATTTTTTGTAACACGTCTACCCAAGGGGGGGGGGGTGAGGGTTGCAGCCCTCCTAAGGTTTTTCCCCCGCTGCATAAAAACGCAAGAGCAACCGACCCCAGGCATTTGGGTAATCTCTTTTACATCCTTTGGGGTCATTTTGATGAAAACATTTCTGGGGTACCACCTAAGGTGGGGTTAAGATAGGCCGTCAAAGTTTCGGTGTAGGGGAGGGGTTGGTGAAGCCCCGGAAAATTTTAAGTCGCCATTTTGAAAAATATATGCATGCTATGAAGCTGAAGGACCATACCTATCTATCTCAAAAAATAGCCTGGGTAGACGAGGGTTAACCAGCCATATCTCTAGAACCGATCATCATCTGCGTCACTTTTTTCAGGATATTATTATTTACATCGGCCGTTTTTATGGGTTTGGAAGAGCGAATATCAGAGGAAACATGGATTATTTATATTGAATACACATGACACCTATAAAAACATGAATATTTAAGAGTTTTGGTCGTTTGATATAATAATTAGGCTTTAGCCCGAATTTAAGCGTGGCAAACACTTTTGGCCGCCTGTGTATAATGTTGGTAAATAAAAATGTAATAAAAAGCATAAAAAGTATATTGTTTCGAAGAAACGCTCAATGTAGCGTGCGTCAAATAGTACATGTCATCTTTCGACCTCATTTTTTCCGTGTACTCCAGATATGACCATGGTTGAGTTTCAACTTTACTGACATCTTTAATGCAAAGCAAATGGAATTTATAGGAGCCTTCTACTTTAAAGTATCATTGTTAACCCAATAAACCAAAGGCCTTCGCAATTGTAAAGAGCGGTAAAGCGGCTTATGCACAAATTTGAACTCTTTGAATATTTCGATATTTAACTCCAGTCAAGTAATTATTAGAAAACATTAACATTAATGCAAATGTGATTTAATAAGATTTGTGTGACATATCTTGCGATTTATAATAATATATATAACATACAGCAATTATCTAAAAGTAATTTAGTGGATGGCTAAAAATATTCAGCTCGAATAATGGTTTGTCAAGTTCATGATCCACTAGCACTATTTATAAATTTATTACGATGTTATAATTGAGAGCATTGTATGCCCCCGGCATTCAAACACCTCAATTTGAAATCGATAATACCACAGTAATAAGGATTTTCTTTTTAATTTTCTCTTGGTCGTGTAGTTTTATATTCCTGTTCATACAAGTTGTGTTAATTTACCTTAATTAAATCTAAAGTATGCATTTAAATCGTCAAAATAACAATCGTGACATATTTCATGTACTTTGTATGAAAACCGGCAATTACCTTTCATAATAAATACAACTATTTTATATGCATTTTCTCGAACATACAGCAGTGCCTCTTTCTTTCTTTGTATAACTTATAATAAAATGTTACCCTTCAAGAGTATTTCATATTCAAAGCCAATGAGATATGATATGAATATGAAATACTATCCACTCTGGAGCTGTCAAACCAATGATTTCCCATTTGGGTTTCCATGAAACGAATCTGTAAGCTTATTATTTACGCCTGACAGCAAATGAAACACGACCCACTGTAGCAATAAAAGGTATAGATGTTAAAAGCAACAGAGATATAATATTACCAGTTTTGTCGCCATCAGCAAACAATTAAGTAAAATGAGTCTGTAATATTCACAATATACGGATTTATCACTTTATACATGAATAGATATGATTGTTACCGAATTAATACGAAAAATACATTATTTACTGTAACAGCAATTTGTTAATAAAAATAACAAGACATGATTACAAATCGAACAGGTGAAATAGGTAAGAATAAAAAGCTTGCAAAACACAAAAAGTGAATCAATCGTCCAAACGGGTTGATTTTTATAAAACATATTAAAGAATGCAAATATGGCACTTTCATCATAAACTTGGTGCACTGAACAAGGTGACCACACAAAAGTTTGAAGAGAACCTTCATCTGCGTCTTTGGTTAACGCACATGTTAAATAACAATGTACAATACACATTGCTACCTTTATCATGGCCTTGGCGTCATTTATTTAGTAGACTTCTTAGACTTATCTCTCGACTACGGTTTTGGAATACTTTGCATTTTACTCTATCAAAAACGTGAGAGCTCGCGATGACTTCTGATATATTTCTATATCAAAAGGCTATATAGGTATCATTCATACAAAATATTTTATGCACGTTATATATACACACATTATATCAACGAAAAGCACGTTTTTAAAATCGGTAAACAGAGTGGTGATTGGCTTTTAATAATGACCTTTTTTCCTATTGACATGAATAAAGAGTCTTAAAGCATTGATAATTCCTTTATTTCAAATCTGTTGTAAAATAGCTTACAAAATCGTAAATGACAAAGGAAGTATCGACTGTGTTTTATCCCACAAAAGAGACCTTAAAATTAAAGTAGGTGATCGTGATAGTCTATTGTCTTCTACGAGCTTAAGCAAAAGAAAAGAAGAACTGTAAGGAGTATATAAATTTAAATAGTTAAATCAACGGCAGAGTATCAATTGCTTAAGGTTTCCTAGAGGTCCTATCTCAGACTTACTAAGGCATTTGTTTCATAACCATTCTATTAATTTTACAATTTTGCGTTTCGGGTATTACAAAATCTCAGTAAAGACTAAGAGAAATTGTTTTTATAAAACCTATTACCTAAGCCAATGTTTGCATTTTCTCATTAAGGCAATTTTCTTAAGCAAACGTCTGCATTTTCTCATTAAGATCATCTTTATCAGACGTAAATACCTTTAGGAATTTAATTGGTTGCAGATGTTTTAGAACGACTAACTAGGCTAGATGAGCATGTCAAAGTAAGAGCACACAGGCCCGATATTAAATTGTACTTAAAGATTCAATGTTGTCAGTCTTTGATTTTTCTCAACACGCATGTACTGGTGTCTGAACTCTATATGAGTATAGACACTTTATCTGAAAGTGTCAAAATAGATGACGCTATTCATAAAAACTTGTTTTAAGATGTAGAGGAGGTATACTTTAATGTACTAACAACAATTGATATGCAAAACAAGCATTTGACATGAAAAAATATTTTACCAATCATTTTCAGCCAAAATCTTCTCAAATCAAACAATATAATTGATAATCAAATATAATCAATAATTTGAAATTGGTAGAGTGCCCTTATTATTGCGTAAAATCTGAATTAACAAAAATACAAATAAACGGGCTTAAAATTACCTAAATTTCAACCAAAATGAGTTACATTTTCACAATGGGTTAAACCATTTATTATTCATTACATTTAAGTTACTTATACTGCTTTTTCATCTTTCTCTGTGAAGTAAAATATGAAATTTTGGTTAAAAATGAATAAATGTCCACTTTAAACGACAGTGCATATTGTCATGAAAAAAATACAGGCCAACCATATCATAAACAGAATATTATAATAATAATAATAATAATTGTATTTCATCTCCAATGAGGTCCAGTTTTTATCATGTTTATTGGCCGTGTGCTATTTTAGTGATTTATACATTTATTTGTTTTTATCCTTGTATATTCCTTGTGCCATTTTTGCCTCATTCATTTTGCCATCTTTTCAAGGACCTCATTGGAAATAAGCCTGAAATATGGCTTTCATGAGTTATCCTGGTTTAAAATCAACTGTACTGTTTTGTGTAAATCTTTATATTCTGTGCAATCTATTTTCTGTATGTGTAATCTTAAATCTGTTTTTTATATCTGTATGTTGAATTAGAACCAAATAAAATCAATCAATCAATCAATCAATCATCACGGTAAAACATGTTCAATAAAATACATTGATCTTCCACATGTCCGTGGGTGCAATAAAATCTCTGTAAACAACTTGATTTGATTTGTATATATCAAATTTAAGTTCAATGTCAAGATATACCCATCATATTAATGATTTGATTAGCAAGTAATAAAGATTATACATTTGGTTAACTTTACTCGAAAGAGGTAAATGCAATTTAAAGTACATGTAGATCATGATTATTAGCTACAAATCACTATCAAGAAACGACGTTTTATCGTATTCACTAAACATTATGCAATTAACCGTAAACCATTATAGACTACTTTGATATTTCTTTTGAGATATATTAACTTGAAAGAGTCTGATTAAGCGTAAAAGGAGAGCTTCCGCAATCCTATCAAGAAATTTCTTAGGGGATTTTTTTTTTCGTTAAATGTCAAAGGATAACTAAGAAACCTTTACTTTTGAATTCATACCTTTTTTAGAAATGATAAAACTATACAGAATATTGCTCTTCTATAGATTGCTCTTATTATCATATTTACTAATAAATCATTTATTTTAAATATTGATTTAATAAATGTCATCACCACTGAAACATATTTAACTACTTCTATTGCCTTTGATAAAAAAATATTGTATCTTAATTTTAAAGCCATTCATTTGATACTATAGAACAGTATAGAGTGTCATGCATTATGGACACAAGACGCATAAAACTAAACCATTCTACTTTGCTTACATTGGGATACTTGTCAGTTATCATGAATTATTTTCTAATTTTAAATTGTGAACGATATAAAGCCGTTCAAGGGATAATTGTTCGCCTTGGCTTCAGTGCGCTAATCTATGAATAATCTGAAAATGTACAAGACCTACTGAAATGTAGTGATTACATTTTGAGTCCTCCTTCAGGCAAAATCGGCCATTTTGACCGCTCAATAAAGTGTCATCGGCCTCATCGCAGACTGTGACACATTGATCACGTCCATTTATATTTGTTAATCTCTTGTTCAAGTGCTCTACCGTGAACGGTTGAGTTATAACGTAGCAGTACAAACATGAACGATATAAATCAGACTGACTATTTTTCTTTTCTCCTTTCTGTCTTTTTTCACTATTTCTGAATGGCTAGTGGAAAAGTTTATATTTTACCCCGGGTTCAGATTTAGCTAGGTGCTACATGAAAGCATATATTTAGAAGTTTATGACTGATTGTTCCAAAAACACTTCAGGCTAGTTCTTTAAGTTTAAAATGATTTTTTGTTTGTGTAGTACCCGAATAGTATCAATTTATATACAGCAAAGAGATATAATATCCTATCATAAGCTCATAGGTTTCATATTACATACTTATGTTGGTTTCGTATGTCAAAATCGATTAATATGGGCGTCAACCAGACACATTGGCAAGTTTTAGAAATAAAAACAGAAGTCAGAATTGGAATCTAATAATTGTTGGTGTCATTAATGAAACTATATATATTCATGCACATGTAGTAATTGTCGAGTTAGTAAAAACGAACTTGATACGTTTTGCATATTATAACGTTTACCTTTGTATTATATAGGTAACTAACGGTGTTTCTTTTCAACGAAAAAGTTTTGAATACATTGCGTTACGTAAACTCTATAACAAAGTATATTTCTTTTACAAAACAAAGTATTAAGAATAACAAATGTGACTATATCTCAATCTACAGGGTGTCCTACAAAAAACGCAACGAACTTTGAACATTTATTTTGAGAGAACAGAGCACAATGGTGAGCAAACGTTACAATAATATAATAGAGTAGACCATTGGCTTTTACAGGAATTTTATTTTGTTTAATTTGGATATCTAAATCAAAAAGTTATTGCAGATTTTATGAAGACCCGAAAAATCTTGATGGTCCGATTTGTTAATCTGTAAAGATTTACCTCAGGTAACGTCATTGAGCACACGTTGAATGGAAATTGCTAAAAACATCACATGATTAGGAGAAGCATCCCTTGAACCCATTTTATGACAGAAGGACTCAATTTAATGATGATCTGCTGATATTAAGCAGGTTGTTGCGTCTGGTTTAATCAACCAGTTGCGTCCCCTTGACGGACCAGATGAATCATTAAATTACTTGAGTTCTTAAACTCCGTTGTCTTCAGTTTTCTTCTGTTGTTTTGGTTAAATACTTATCATTGGTTGACATCTTTCATTAGAGTCCCTTTTTTGACTCTTTTGGTAGAACTTGTATCCTAAACTACCCAATTGTCGCACAAGAAGTAACAGATTCAAAAAACATGAGAGTATCAGGAGGATCCGTACTGTAATTGAACATTTTGACCTATTTAAGTTAAAAATGAACTTAAAATATCACCTAATGTTAGATACAGGTCAGGTAAGATTGGTTTGGATTGGTTGCGCTCTAGTTGGTAGCAGACTTCTCTTCATATTAAGTTTGTATTTCTTTAGCTGGAAGTCTATACTTACAAATCGGACCAAAGTCGATTTAAAGGGCTTTTTTAAATTTGTCATATCTTTGGACTGGAGTGGTAAAATGAAACGGGACAAAAAGCATGTTGTAGAGTAATTGCTCCACTTTTGAAAAACATATATCACTATGATTTAATCTTTTGGTAACTATTTTTTAATATTTTTTATTTGTTCGTTGCATTAATATTGGGACAAGCTG
>JXSR01S027491.1:25301-36400 GCA_000969725.1 Ophiothrix spiculata | reverse complement strand
AAAAACATATATCACTATGATTTAATCTTTTGGTAACTATTTTTTAATATTTTTTATTTGTTCGTTGCATTAATATTGGGACAAGCTGTATATTTCTCATTGTCAGTTTATATTTTACTCTATATACCTGAAGCATTTATAGGGAAAATGAAATAGTTCATGCTGCGTTAAGCATTGTTATGTTTGAAACGGACATCTTCAGTTAAGCATGTGATTATAGAAGTGACAATTACCACTGCTTTGTTTTATTTATAAGTGAAAAAAACAATTTCATTATACAGCATTTCAGAAGCTTTTGCTGAAAGATGTGATATTACAATTACGAAACGACAAGAGAAATCAACAATATGGTGGTCTTATTTCAGCCATGTCATATTTTTTACATTACCTATTTAATGGACATATACCATTAATAACGGTGATTATAACGTTCTATGCTGTTTATAGAAAGAATGAAAACAAAAGTGGTTTGATAGAGTTGATCACTTACATGTATCATCAAAAACTTCAGAACAGTCCTCAAGACTGAAGGCAATAAAACATTTGATCAAAAGATTCTTGTTCATCAATCAAGAATTTAAACATTCTCATCTTTTTTAAGTATGGCGAATTTAAATTGTTTTGTAAATTCCCCTCTCCTTAAACAATATAATTTTGACCTACTATATTTATAGGACGAAGTGGATCACAAAAAAGTTTGTGCGATTTTTTATGTCAATAATACTGTATCAAATATTGCAAGACCAAATTTGCGTTTGTTAAGGACGATCTCCAATTACCCTCAGTAAACGACGTTCTAACGCAGACGCTTAACGCTAATGTTTGATGCAGTCAACTACAGATCGTGTAGTCAATCAGTTTGGGTGTTTTGTCATCCTTTATATACCTCCTTCATATATCCTTAAGGCAATTTCAAGGGAGCTCTTGCGATAAGAGCAATCAGACGTTTTACGTTTGTACAAGGCATGCCAAAAGAAGATGGTTAAATATACGAGTGCATGTGTTAAAGCACGTTTAATGACAGTCATTCAAAAACAGATAAGAAGTGAAGAGTGCTTGGCTATTGGATAGTTATACACCTGAAATAGATATTAATCCAGTCTAAGCCATCTGTGATCTACTTACACACTCAATGTATCTTAATACAAACAAATAATTAATACATTTACCAATAACGTTCACATGTTTTAATGAAGTTTTAAAAAAATTGATTACAGTTTATATCAAATGTAAGTTCATTGTCAAAGAGATTACCATCAGATTAGTAAGGAATACAAATTAAACATTTGAGTAAGTAGGTAATTGCAATATATAAGGTAGATCATGATTATGTATTATAAAGCCTCGTTTCGCACTTAAGTTTCTCACACAGGCTACAAGCCAGTTTGCTACAAACCGTAAGGAAACGGCGTTTTATCGCATTCACGTATTATGCAGTTAACCATAAACCATTATAGACTACTTTTGCTATTTCATTTGACATATAATGTACAAACTGAAAAGAGTCTGATCGAGCGTAAAAGGAGAGCTTCCGCGACTGACAAGAAATTTCCTAGGGGATTTAGAATTCTTTCCGTTCAATTTCGACATTTATTATCGTTTTAAAGGAGAAGGAGAAGATTTGTAAATGATTGCGTACTTTGTTTCAACAGAAGATAGAATTTGTAGATAGAGATGATATTTATTTGTAATATTGGTTTAATAAATGTTATCACCTTAAAAATAAAGCATTAAAAACTAAGATCAAAAAAAGTTTGGTACAGTATTTCGCAAATCATAAAATACATCTACATATTAGGTCTTAAATGTTCTAATTTTAAAGCCATTTATTTTATGTTACCGAATATCATGTATTTTAAGCATGAATTGCAAAAAGAAAACTCTACTTTACTTGTTTAACGTTTTAATAGTGTTATACTTGTTAGTAGACAGACAAGAATTGTGCCATATCATTTTTTTTCACTATTTTGAATGTGAATTTTCAAACTAAATTTCAGGTACCGTAATTCGGGCTACTTCACAAATCACTATACTTTCGATGAATACAATTTTGAGATAATTACATGTCTAATACATACACGAAATCTCTATCGTAATAAAACAATCGTTTTAAAGTGTTGAATTGTATGTAAGATTTCATCATCAGATCTTTTAGAAAAAAAAAAAACATTTGCGAAAATACGTATAAAATCATTTTTATACAGGCTTTTGTAACTACATAAATGGGTCATGTATACTCTTGAATTGGGATCTTTTACAGTATATACAAATACACCTCCAATAAGCTGCCGCCAACATTTGTTTAAAATACATTCGGAAATTCACGACTATTCGACACGAAAACTAACAATACATTTATTATTGACGAATTGTTTCTGATCATTCTGTTCGAACTACAGGTCACCATCTTTGGAACACTGTTATTAATAAATTAAATTAAAAACCCAAAATTGTCCAAAAACTTCCGTTGTAAGTTGAAACAGAAACTCATTTTAAATGATGAATAACTTGAATTGTGTCTACATTTTAATAAAGCACCAGTCTTCTTTTGTCAGTCCAATAAAGTATTATTGACATCCTCGTAGCCATGTTCTTCCTGTCCAGCTATATTGTTAATCTCGCTTTCAAGTGATCTTCTCTACAATAAGGAAGTACTCCAGATAATTACTTTCTTTAAGTTCTGAAATCACGTATTTCATAGTAGCCAAATGGCATCAATATGTATAATGCAGCACAGAAACATGATATTCTATTATAAGTTTATAAGGTTTCATATTACATATATAAAACTTAGAGTAGTAGTGATTTCACATGTCAAAATCGATAAGTTTGGGCAAAAGCCAGACACAATGATCAATTGTCGAAATCTAAAGAGAATGTGAATCTAAAGATTGTATGTAATGTTCTTTATTTCTTTTCACTCTAACGACAACATCACATATGTGTTACATATCCTCAATAACCAAACTTATTAAATCAAACTGTTTAAGAATAGAAGGTTAACCTCATTATGGGTAATTGTTGACATAATCAGTGGAAATTAAAAGAGTAACTCATGTTATGTCTTGCATTGTTTTAGGTTGACATCTTAGAATATCCGCAAACGGATAAAATAAGTCTCACCTTTAGATTTTATAAGAGGGTACTTGAAACATGAGATACATGTCACTTGACAGATGAGAAATGTACCACATTGACTGCTTTTAACTGCTAATGTTGATTTTAATCGAGTTTATTTTATCTGTATGTATTTTTTCTAAATAGATGTTAAATTAAATATCATAACAATTTAGGTTTTGCATCAATGCAATCATATATGTTTCTGTTGCAATAGAACATTTTTTTCGAAATCTTAATATGAATGTCTTTATATTTCTTATGAGATTTTGTAATCTTAAACTTCCGCCCGAAAAAATATATTATGCTACATTAATTTATAATTATAATATATATTAAAAGTATAACTATTATGGCAATACTGTATAGATATATATATATATAGAGATACACAAAACATGAATCGTAATTGGTATTCAAATGGTTTAAATCATACAAATACACGGTGGGCAAAGATAATTATCATGCTTGTAACATAAACTAGATTTATGGTATTTTATGACAAAGGAGATGGTTTTATATAAAATTGATATATTCGTTGTGACAATTTTTGATACAGCTAGCTCTTAACCTTCAATTTAACTTTATGATAACATTCTTCACTTAAGTAACTGTTTTGTAAAGAAATTAGAATTAAGCTCCTGGAATCGTGCCAGTGAACATTTTAGAAATATATTGATCAAATACTTGGGATAAAAGTGAATGATGTTGATGTTATTTGAGGCGCGCTTTAGGTTGAACCTGCTTTATCTTGCTTTATGTGTTTCTTATTATGATTCAGTCATTTTACAATAAATCATATTCGGTTTTGACATCAAGAGGTTTTAAATTTACGAATCGGATAACTTACAGTTTTAACTAAGTTATACAAACACTCTCTCAGCAAAGCTATATCTCAGATACGCTATACTGCACGCTACACTAAAAGGTCGTTGGCTGAGTTACGAGACAGTTTCCAATGAAATAAGTGAATCCTTAGCTGAAAAAGCACGCTCTTAACATGCAATTTATATTTTATATATTTCAATATAAGAACTCTTTTGTAAAATGCTTGAAATTGAACGATTTTCATAACACTAAACATTTTCGCCATTAGATTCTACCTTGACGGTGTACATTTGCAGAGGAAGTTTAGTCTACGGACGTGTGTTTTTCACATAAATATAGGCCATCGGTTCCATTTATATACAGTAATTATCAATCCCTTTTATTAATTTCTCTTGGTAATATAAATGATCGTGTTCTGATTATGCGTTTCACAGCCACTTCTTAATCTTGTCGGTAGCAGCCCGCTAGTCCGAAGGTTCGCTAGTTCGAAAATGAAATACGGTTCGCTGGTCCGAAAATAGAATAATGTTCGCTAGTCCGAAAATGAAAAAAGGTCTGCTAGTCTGATTAATGCTCGATTACTTGTAGAACTAAGTTTTTCAGAGAAAGATGTTGATATTGTTATATGAGTAAAGTCTAATTTACTTTTTTTTACCATTCACATTGAAGCTAAAAGTGTAAATCATATTGCATACATTATTGATATCAAGACATTCAAGTGTTCTTAAATTTACATGTCGGATCAGTTTTAACTGGATTATATACAAAGGCTACTCCTTAGGTTTTTAAGATAACAAAACAAATACGTTATATTTGAAAAGAAATGTCTTTGCCTGAGTAAGGAGACAACACGCACTCAACATGTAATTTAGATTTTGTAACAATATACTAAAAGAAATCGTTTGTAAAATGTTTGAATCTAAGGCATTAGGCAAATAATCTTCTGTGCGAGGTTTTTCCATATGAGTATGTTTGGAGATGAGTTTTATTATTTGGCGTCTGTTTTTGTACATAAATATTGACGGCAGACACTGGTTTCCGTTCCTACTTCTATAGAAAAAAACTACAAAGGTACTTGTGATAGAATGGAGGAAAATTAATGCAAAAAATTCAAATTAAAATCAGGGAATCAAGACTACAACAGAACAGTACACACAGAAAAAAGTTGGGTAAAATTTGACACAATGTTGTGTAATGGTGCACGTTTTACCCAACATTGTGTTAAATTTTACCCAACATTGTGCAAAATTTAACCCAACCTGTTAACCATGTTCCCTTTTTTACACAACTTTTTTCTGTGTGTACAAAGCCAAAAGTAATACTCAAAAGGAAAGACGGAAAATTATCTAATTTTCAGACAATATTTAATCGTAATATCAAATAACTTCTGCAATGGCAATTTAACTGAAAGCGATATGGAATTAAAGAATTAAAATTCTAAAGTATATACATTTTTAGCAATCATTAGAAAGAAATCAACACTGGAAGTATTTATAATAATTATTGCATGTTTGAAACAACCGTATAGTACGAGCTGGGAAGTCATTACTTATAAAAGAAGCCTCATAGGTGATGAATATGAAACAAATTTATATAAAAGGTGAATCAAACATTGAATACGATCAAATAATTACATGAAATAACTGATATGAACTTTTACATTATGTATTAAATTACTTCTCGTTTGTTTGTGCAAAAGTCGAAATGTTCTTCGTTTTTAGTGTGTTTTTTATTCTCGAATAATACCAATGTTTATGGCAGAGAAACATAAGATCCAATAATGCGCTCTAAAAGGTTCCATATTACAAACTCAAAATGGTATCATATGTCAAAATATATTTGTTTGGGTGTCAACCAGACACGATGACAAGTTTCTAGAAACCTAAAGAGAAATATGGAGCGTATGAATTTGATATATATTAGGTAGCAATAAAGATACGTGTATCTAAGGTTTAGTTACTGCCGAGAGATACCCTGATTTTACCTGGATTATTTTTCATTCTAATATATAATTAGGTATTACTTGAAAAAGAAAATAATGGTTGATATACGATATCCATTATAAACGTTTCTGTTGTAATTTCTGAAATGAAAAAGTATCTAAAATTCGTATTGAAAATATAAACTGTACTTAATTTAAATTTATATTCTACTTGAATTCATTAGGAGAAATAAAATGTGTAATTTGTGCTCCGTCGCACATTATTCTAATATGAAACATGCCCATTTAACCATAAAACTGGAAGCGATAAGTACCGTTGCTTTGTGACATATCGTATAGGGTGATTCAGATAAGTATGGACTACCTAAAGAATAATTATTAGTTATTCTACCCTCACGATAATATCCTTACCAAAAAACAACTGGATGTCAAACGTCTTTACAAAAGGTATAACAACCCCATAGAGAGGTTTTCTCTATGAAATTAGTGTATTTATATGTGTTGGGCATTTTCAGACCATTATATACAGTGTTTAAGATACGTTCTGTTAAGACCATTCATTTACATGTACTTATACATTGAGAGGGAGACCGATCTTAAAAAAAAGTCACTGCTACAAAGTCATGAAGAACCGGAAAGGTGAACTTTATATGGGCTCATTTAATACAATAATCCAAAGTACAGTCTATTTCGCAGTTCATGTAAAAAGCTGCGTTTCATTCAATTCGGTATACTTTTAAATTATTTTCTTATCTGAATCACCCTATTTGTTCAAATAATTTAATGCAATATGGAACATTTCTCTGCAAGATGTTATTTTAAATTTAAACGAAAAAAGGGCAGGGATTAGATTTAAAACAGTTATTTTTGGGTTTTATTTCGACCGTCTCAATAAACAACATGTAGTTTTGCAGAATGTTTATTCATATTTATAAATTGAATGCGAAAAAATGGTTTGATAGAATTGTTCACTGATAAGTATCAAGTATCAACTTTATTTCCATTAAAAAACACACAAGAGTACATCAAAGAATATAAAAAACAATAAAGCTCTTGAACATTTTACAAGACTATAGAGTAATTGTTGTTGCAACATATACGTACACGTGTATTGCTCTGTTGATAAAACTTACGTATAGACTCATGGTCGCAAACGTTCGAGCTGTCATTTTGGTTACAAAACAATGTTGAGTTAATAGTGTTTTTTCTAGTAATGTATGTGTTAACACACTTTTGCTGAATTCCAGGCTTGTTACTTTAAGTTTGTTTCTGTACTGCTCTAACAATATCAATTTATAGACAGCAGAGAAACACGAGATTTTGTAATAAGCGCTAAAGCGTTTCGTATTACATACACATAATGGTTCCATTTGTTGGAATAGATTAGTTCTGGCGTCAACAGGACATGACGACGAGCTGTGGGAATATAAACAAAAAGTAAATTCTTGTGATTGTAAAGGTATTATTAAGAAAGTATGTTACAACTTTTGTAATTTCCGAGATTATAGAAGTACTTTGCTATTTTCTTTGTTCATCATAACATTTTCGTATACATTCGGCTCAGTCATACATCACCGTATAGAGCCAAACGTACACATAACGCACATAATCCCACTTTTGTCTTGTTTATACATTGTTGCTCGTCATGTGTTCGTAAAGGCGGTGTCACACATCACAAAACGTACGAATAACGTACTAATAACGTACACTGGATTTGTCATTGAAATACATGTAATATCGATTACCAAACAAGTTCGTTATTAGTACGTTATTCGTACGGTACGGTGATGTGTGACACCGCCTTTAGGAGTACGTTCAATTCGTTATCCACACGGTTGTGTCCGTTATGTATACGTTCAATTCGTTATTCGTACAGTGGTATCCGTTTAACGCACGCTCAGTAAATAAAACTTTTGTACGTTTGTTATGCGTCTGTTGATGTTTGACAGAGCCCTTTTGATGTTATTTGTATTTGGTGAAATTTAATGATCAAAAATCAAAATATCAAGGAGAAACAGCGAAAAACTAAAAAACAACAACTAACAAACAACAATCAAACAAACACGCAAAAAACACAGGGTACGAGTTCTATAAGTAATAATAATTTTAATCAAGCAGTATCGTATTTGAAACTTATATCCGCATTTAAGTAATAGTCCTTGCAATCAAAGTGACAATAAAATGTGTATGGTTAAGCATTAAGTATCGAATTTGTAACCATACTTACAACTACTTTGTGCCTACGATAGCAAGCACCCTGTTTTAACTAGAAGGAATTTCTTCAAAAAACATCAGTGAAGCTTTTACTAATAAGCACTATTTATAATTACAGAATGGTATGTCTTATTCAATCAGCAAGTGTAAGTTTTGTAAGAAAAAAAAAAGGATGAAAATCTCTTGCCAGTTAATTGATCACTTTTCTAGCTTTGTTGCTTCTATTCGCATATCCTCAACAAATAAACTGAAGACGAGTGCTTCATTGACGCTTCATTGATCCTGTCATGAACTGGCCCCGAGGATTATAGAAGAAAACTGACCTCTTTTCGATTTAATTTGATTCCTCTTGAATATAAAGACCTCTTTAGAAGCTACAAAGATTGGTCAAATACAAAATTGCTCTAATTTCACAGGAACATCCTTAACACTTAAATGGTCAAGAGGGGGGTCCATATGGACCTAACATTTGCTATTTGTTATTGCTCGTCAGCGCAAAAAAAGCAAAGTAAATTTTCACCGCCTTCTATATATTTGTCTAACTTTACCATACACTTCACTTGGTGGCAAAAAGGAAAAATAAATCGACCCGCCCCTTTCCATGCTTATTACCATAAATAAGCATTTTCGAGGACGATCTTCAAAATTGTTTTGCTCATAAAATCGTAACTGAACAACTTTTTTCTGGTATTATTTCAGGAATGTACTTGTACTTACATACTGGAAATATGAGCCAAATTTTATTGACAAATTTCATTGGGAAATGCGTTTTCAAATTTTTGGCGGGAAAATTTTGACGCGACACGACAAATTGTTTTAGGGCGCCATTTTGAAACGGTTTGTCTGATTTTTAATAGTTTTCTTTTGAAGTACTTTTCCTGTGACCAGTGTTTCAACGTAAAATTCGTGCTTTTTCTGTGTTGGGTCCATATGGACCCCTCTGACTACTAACGAGCATGTGGCAGACCTTCACCAAAAGTGTTAAACCAGACAAGAACTTGAACAATGAGCTTTAAATACTTACCCGCTTCAGTTTCGAATTAATTATTTTTTCAAAGTTTCGATACTGTATGTCTCTGAAAATTAAAATTATGTTGTTAGAAAATAAGCTTTGCTACCCTGTCTATAATACTAGGGTTTAACCATGGTCGGAACATTGTAATATCACAAACAAAGAACATGTTTTAAGAGTCTCATCAACATTTTCTTGCCATTTTTTGTCTAGCTGAAATATCTATAGCAAAAATCTGGTAAATCTTGTAAAATATATAATGTCATCTAAATCGGTAGTTTTAGGTAATATTTTCTTACTTTTTTGAGTAATTCTGTTAGCTTTAAAAATATTGGTCCAAATGGGACAATACATTTTTTCGGGAATATATGATTTTATGGCACTGACTTGCAGTGTTAATGTAAATTAAGAAATTTGCTATTTAAATTCGGCATAAGTGAAACCTTAGTACTTGTCAAAATCAAGATTCCATGTCTATAAAGTAAGCGGTTAATGCTCTCCGGATTTTGCTTGTATTAAGAGCAATTGTGGCTGAAGTGGTTTTACCGGTTATTATGCAACACACCACTACATATCTCACGTTCACAAATGCGAAGGATGTTTCACATGCATGTAATGCTAATGCAATTATGTAAACCACGTTTTTCTAAGTATTCGGAAACCTCTA
Organism: Ophiothrix spiculata; assembly: GCA_000969725.1. Classification (NCBI taxonomy): domain Eukaryota; kingdom Metazoa; phylum Echinodermata; class Ophiuroidea; order Amphilepidida; family Ophiotrichidae; genus Ophiothrix; species Ophiothrix spiculata. Next base: position 26,620 of record JXSR01S027491.1, on the reverse strand, counting down.
ATTGGATGTATTATGGAACGTTTCCGTGATACTCTCAAGGTATTACTGAAGAAACGCAATTGTTTGCTTTTCATAATTCGTAACTTTCATTAAGACAAAGAAACACACAACGTTAAACGAAAATAACTGTTGGCTTATTTATGAAAAGTTTTAAACTGGATTCAACAATGTAAAATGTCCTTAAACGAACCAAGTTCAAGATAAATTTCATAATGAAGCATCCATTATCATGTATTTCTGAATAAAATCAAGCACTTAATCAAAAACAATGATTTTATGTGTTTAAATGACAACATTTCTTGTATTCCAGGTACCAGGTGCATGAAATAAAGCATCTTCTTCTAAGAGCATCGTGTAACTATGATGTATAGCGTTTATTTCTGTAGAGAAAAGACATAGAATTCTTATTGCATTTTTATGATGGTTAACAAAGTTTCTTCTCAGGTTTGTGACAAACAAGTGATACTAGAAATAAAAACCATAATGAATTAATTATAATGGTGTTATTAACATTAAAGTCGTGGTGAAAGTGCCACAATATTCAAAACATTACCGAAAGTTTCGAATTTTATCAAAAAAAAGTAATACGGAACAAGCTTGCTCTTACTTGTACCTAAAATTACGTTAAAACATTAAAAATGTAGTTTTAGAATTTAACTTAATTGTACCATATACGGAGCAAATGCAATAATTCAGGGCACGCACCTAACGTTGATGTAATTAGCCTACATATACAATGTAGAGCATCAATAAAAACATCATGCACACAGTTAACGTATTGATAGCCACATGACCGTTATCAATAATTACAGTCTGCCAATTTGCCATTAAATGGAAATGACTATCAATAGCGGTATCTTATATCCAGCTTGCTATATGCTCACCTAAATGAACGACGCGTCGCGACGGTTGATTTAAGCTTAAATGAAATGGGTAGATACTTTTTTTTTACTATGCTTGCCCTTAAATGAAGATGACTTTACGTATAAAGGAAAGTTAAACACAAAACTCAAGATTACTCTACTGATTTTACAAGTTTCATAAGAATGTTTCATTTGCTATTCACTACAACCAACCTTCATGGCTAGTTATTTTTTCAAATTTAATGGTAATTTTACCTAGACAAAGTGCAGCCCTTTGTTTATCCTGAAAAATGAATAAAATTATAGCTTCATTGTTTGAAAAACAAAACAAACATTTGTAGAGTGGAAGGAGTCAATTTAAGTATCTACCTACCTACCAAGCAACATCACACATTTCCTGCATTTACTGCCTGACGTAGAAGCTGTACCCATAGCCTGCGGTTTCTTGCAGCGACT
>JXSR01S027486.1:0-13209 GCA_000969725.1 Ophiothrix spiculata | reverse complement strand
CTTGTAATGTGGAAACGAATGGTCTGAATCAAGTGACATTTTCAGAATATATTTATAGTGTGCTCTTCTTTTTATTTGGCTAGAAAACAGGCAAGGTTTTTGTCACATCAAAATCATGAATTGCAAGTAAATGTGTTAATAAAGAAGAACTGGTCAACTAATGTGATGCAATCTGATAAAATCCACCACTTGATGAAATGCCTCATTTTTAGTTAGTTTTTTCTCTCTTGTGGTACTCACTACCAAAGTTACTGCCTCACCACAAACTGCAATAAATTTTAATATACTCATTTTTGCTGAGAACTGTCTGTTTATCTACAGATAGTCTAATAAAATGATCACTACTTTTAGTCAAAACTGCTCGAATTTTGCATGTCTGTTGTTCAAATCAAAACACAAGTTACATAAAAAATAATATGTACATCCCTTCAGCTAGACTAGTAATGCTAACCTGATACAAGAGGAGATACATATCAATCATTGATCTAGCAGTAATTGGAGTCCTGATATTTCTTGCAAGGCAATCAACCAAAATTACTTTCCATCATTTAAAAAGTACAGTTGACAGATATGATTTTTGATATTTTCTAAAAGATAAAAGCACCTGATCTGAGCGCGATGTGGATGGCAGATATTAAAACACTTGTCCAAGGATTGCTATTTAAGATGGGGAATATTTTGCATGCAATTGTTCATCTTTCGTTATTAATGTCGTTCATTCTCCACATGTTTAGGTACATTGTACTAAACAAACAGCTATCATCAAAAATTAAATACAGGGTTCGTACGGTCCTTGAGAGTCCTTGAAAATCCTTGAATTTGAAAACACCTTTTCAAGGCCTTGAAAGTCCTGGAAATTTGCACAGAGTCCTTGAAAGTCCTTGAAAATTGATAATTTATGGCTAACTGATCCCAAATTCAGCGAGTGGATTGATGTCGGCAGGAACAAGAGTTCAGCATACTGCAAATTATGCTGTGGTAAGTCCTTGAAAATCATGCTTTTGGACCTTGAAAGTCATTGAAAAGTCCTTGAATTTTAAAGGCTCCAAGGTGTACGAACCCTGTAAATAGTTTTTACAGTCACAATATTCTGTTACATTTCATTTATTCATTAGTTTATGTATTTAAGTAAATAATTTTTTTGTTAACCTCTTAAAATGCCTTTACTGGCCCCAACCACAAATATTAAGGAACTTGGTCTAGCAATATACAAAGGACTATATGTTTTGGAGAAGTGTGAATTACAGAGAATTGCGAAAATCTTTGCATGTTTAGGGTTCATGTACTCTTAATGGGAGCTAGCATTACAGCAGTAATGTGCACAACAGATGGACATGTGTAAATGGTAGAAAAAGGAAAGTACTTCATGAGATGAAAGAACCCATCATGGAATAACTTCCTAGATTCATTTTGTCAAAAGATTTTCCAATCATTAACAGTTTTGCAATTGGGTATTTGATACACTGTTATCTACAGAGAATTGGTTTTCTAGGAGGTTAGGTATGTGATGGTAAATGAAGTCAATCCACCTCATTGGAAAGCTATCAGAATTACGAGGCCAAGGGTAGAAGTAATAAGAGTTTATTCAACTTTAAGAATTTTTTTACTTCTACATGTACAGCTGAATGTAAAAACCAAGTACCCAAAGCAACACTTCCTCATCTGAGAGTTAAGGCCTACTTTGTAACACTCTAATATGTGCACCCAAGAGAAAACTGCAGAAGCAATTGCATGTACAGCACCGAAACCGGTGATCGAATCCCAAACAGTTCTGGACTTAATGGTGTAAAAGCGAGGGAAAAACCACTGCGCTATCTGCTTTCCCATGTTCTTGTCCAAAGATGCCACTAATAGTAATACATCGAAAGAAGCTTTAATTTCAATTTGTTTTCAGCTCTTAACAGTTTTAGATTGCTGTAAAGTTTTATCAAGGGAGTTCCAAAGATAAGGCCCACAGTTTCAAATAGCCTGGTTTGAGAATGTTTTCTTTGATGTTTTTATTGCATAATCCTGGGCATTTCGTGTTGCATACAGTATGGTTGCATATCGCATACGTAATGAAATACAGTTTAAATATTATGTTATCTTAACTTTGCTAGTCTTTTAGAATACCGATTTGAACATTGTTAAAACCAGTGATTTATATTTCTATCAGTTTTGAATTTTGTTATGTGAAATTTTGGTCAGAGAAAGAACCCCTGAATATGTTATATAGCATATGACATAAGAGTATGATTAAATCCATGTTGACTAAAATCTCAGTTAGGCTAAGTCTTCAGAATAATGATTGGAACATTTGTATAATCAGTGAATTAATGAGCGAAACCAAAGCTCCTACCAGGAAATCAGACCCTGATTATTCAATTAATTTGGCTTGTAAATTACTAGCTTGTTCATTTATTTTTGCTCATCAAAGTCAGTGAATATTGTATGAAAACAAGGAATATTTGTTATCTTTTCCAATGCATTAACAAAGAGCAGCAACCAAAATGTATTACGCACTTGGAAAAGTAAATCCAACTTTTCATGACAAATTTCCCTTGCTCTGCATAAATTGCAGGTTATTACAGGTTTCACACAGGGTGCTCTGATTTTTCCATTATACCCTAACAGTACCAAAGATTTTAAAAATCACAATCCACATAATTAGGAAAATCGCCAGACTGGAGTTAGTAATGGTCACGAAATCACTGCCATGCATAGCAGCGCGTGCTCAGTTGCTTGACATAGTTGGGTTGGATGCGAGAGGTCCCAGGATCGAACCCAGGTGGAAACCTACCATTTTTAACTTGCAGATTTTCAGAGGAGATAGTTTTAAAACGGGGAAGTGCTCAGTACAGTTAGGGTTAGCTAGTCACAAAGCTCTGTTTTTATAGATCTTCAATAATTACTAAGCATACAAGTATTACAATTGGTAAATTTTAACAGGTTCGTCATTGGACAAGTACTACTCTGAAATCATTTACAAAGGTATGAGATTGTTTACAAACACTAGTATAATGCACAATTAAAATTTTTAGATTATGTCTGGCCTTAATCATCTTCACTTTCATCAAAAAAATGTTATGATTAATGATTTTGTAATGAAGAAATGAATCATAAACCTTATTAATGTTAAGAGATAATTAGAGAAAAACAAAGTAAGCCAACTCAATGTGGGGAGGATAACAACATAAGCCTAATGTCTAGAAAAAAAAATGATATATAAATAACTTTGAAGGCCTAATATATGCACAAACAAAAATATAACAAACTCACCAAACAGAAGTGACGGTTAATAAACGGACTGCACTAGAGCATTGCCACATTAATCATGTCATAATAACTCAGTAAGCCTCTACAATGCAATAAATCTGTTTGTTTTTAATTGAAGATGAGAAAGTAATGAGTTTATAGCTATCAAATGTCTTCCATATATACATCAGAATGACACTGGGATGAGACTCCTGGGTGATTAGACCGAAATATGTGAAACATGCTCCAAACAATTTCATTATGTGTCAACTGGTATGTTCAATATCTTTGGTAATGACTTTAACATTGGTCAATCACTAGGATGCAGATGTTGTGGGAAATGGAGATGCAATGGTTCTCAAACTGGTAACACTGCAAATAATGTTTTTTAGTTTAATCAGTAAAGTTTTATTCATGGTAGAAGATATTTTGGTCTTTTATGTAGGTTATTCATTGTTATTTAGGGGTGGCTTCAAACTCAACCGGCGGCTGACCACCTGGAACTGTCAGTTCTGGCTTGTTGCTATTCAGAACATTAAGAACCAACCAGAACCGGTGTGTAGAAGTGCTCCCTTAGAATTCAAATTCAAAAGAAGCCAAAGCAAAAAGCAGCAATTGGTTTTTGCCTAGTTTTTGTATCAAAAACCTAGAATTATCATGTTATCTTTCATATTGTAAAATGTGTCTCATTTGCTTAAAATGGCCATTGTCCTTGAGAAATGTGTACAAAAAATAGACTTTTTATCACCTCAACCTGTTGGCTTTTTGATATGATAGGATATACAGGCACTTAGAAACTCTTTTTAGAATGGCTTTAGTATATTCTTACTAACTATAACTGAAGTTTAGTATGTCTGACCTTAGATTTTTGCGCGAATTGGTGAAATACAACAACTTGAACTGTTGTCCGTACACGGGAATTAACTCAAATCGACAATTTTGACTCAATTTTTGATCAAACAACGGCTCATTTTACTCACACTGTATGTTTCCAGATCATTGAGAAAGTTATTTTCAACTCATATGGATATGTAAAAGCAGTAGCAAAGTCAAGTCTTTCCATTCGTTGAATGTTTTTGCGCGAATTTATTAGGTTTTTATACTTATATTGCCCAATTCTGGACTTTTCCACCATACAGTAGTATAGCGTGTGCAGTGATGCAGTAAAAATTATTCAGCGATTAAATAGTGAGACAAAATACGTAAAAGGTTTCCCATATGAGTTGCATAAAATCACCACCATATAGGGTGTGAGAGAAATGCAACTTTCTTGTGGCTTATTTGTAACTAAACAGCTCAGAATTCTTCCAAGTTATAACCAAAATGAGATTGGGTATAAAATGTACAAAACCACCAAGAGTATGATCAGGAAAGTGCAGCATGAAAGATGTTTGTAGCAGCTTTCAAATAACCTGAGCAAGTAGGAGTAGGTAGCAGCCCGTTTTATAATTTGAAGTTCTAGTAGGTAGACCTGTTTAGCATAAATCCTCTTATAAGATTGATTTGTTTGTATTTAGTAGCCATTTATTCTGAATATCATTTTGTATTTACGTGATATATTATCAGTTTGTTGATATAATGTACTTGAATTGTATGAATCATCATGATATCAAATTCATCCTATCTTTGCATTCATAAATAATCTCCAAAATTATGTCATCTAAATCAAATTGGCAATTTCCATATGTAAACACACATTGTTATGATAAGTAACCAGGTCCTAAAAAAGTGAAGAAAGAATCACCATGTTTGCAACTCTCCAGTTAACAATTTGTTGTACTTCACCTCTTTAAAAAGCACATAATGAGGCGATTCACAGCTTGTTTTTCTTGGTCTATCAGTTTTGCCGACTTTGCTTTATAGCAGCGAGACTGCTTAGCCTCCTTTGGGATTCAGCCATGTAATGGTGTTAATTTTTGGTGTATTAATAATTAGTATATCATGCATTTTTAAATATATCCAAATGAATCAAAGTAAATATTAGCAGTGTGCACTTTTATGCAGTCAATGACCTGTACGGCTTCTTGGCTATGATATTTTAAGATAAAAATACGCTTCTACAGTCACAATTTTTTTAACAATTCAGAAATTCTTTTCACTCAAGAAATGTTGAATATGATGGAAGGTCAGCTTTCTTTTAATAGACATGATTTGTCCTTGTATCAAAACAATGAATAATAATGAACTCACTTTCTTCAATGTCTTAACAATAGCCAATACAGTCTTTTTTCTTTTCTTTTTAATTCCGTATCAAGTTGATTGCGGTAACAATAATTTATTCATTGTTTTCTTATTTGATACAGAATTCCTTTTCTGATGTCATGAGAAATATTATTTGGAATTGTGGGAATTTGAAATTGCTTGTGTAATGAGAATTGATGACTACTGATGATTTGATGCACAAGTTATGTTTTATTTAGTGCTATGATAATCAACTTGTATTTGGTTGCGGTTGAATCTTTTAGTATGTGATAGTACGTGAGATATAAATTGCTTAGATGTTAATGATTGAGGAATGTGCAAAGTACAACATTTTTTGTTTTAAGGTGGACTTGGTTTGATCTTTCATATAATAACACAAAATTGTTATTCAGTAGATTTGTAAAGTTGATTATCATTGTTGAAACAATTTTCTTTTGTACATGTAGAAGAGACAGGTAATGGTTTACAGCCTGTTTGTTTAGCCATCATCATTATTATCTTCAGAAGATAGCCAAATAAATTCTCCATTATGTGATTTCAAATAGCTCAGTATAACTGGTCAAGGATAGCCCTAAATAGTACTTGTAAAAATACTATTTAGTGCGAAATAGTGCATTTGAAACTACTATTTAGGCTGATGCACAGAATTTATCATGCATCAAACTTGCATGCACAAGTTGTATTTTACGAGCAGTAACCTTACGCATACATTATATTATAATTTCAAAATTGGGTATTTTGGCACATAAAAATTACAGAAATCTGAAATTTATTAATGCAATATGAAACAAGTAAACCCTATCATATCTCTAGATTAAAACTATGGCCCTTCAGTGACTAAAATGTAACTATTTTACTTTGAGGCTGCACCCGTCAGTAAAATGACAATTTCAGGCCCAAAGTTTTATCCAGAGATCTTCAAGTCAGTATAGGCCTATATTTGTATATTATAGACTATGGTATTAAATCAGTTATGCACCATCCTAAAAGTTGTAAAGTATGAAATATTGATTCATTTATGCACCCTTCTGTGTTGTAAACAACTTTGACCACAATGTCATTACCTTCCTGAAAGGCAAAATGTCATGTATTACTTTGTCAAAGGCCAAGCTATTGAAGACCTTCACCTGGTGTAAAGATATGGAAGAGCAGGTTATCATCAGGGAATCAATTAGGCCTGGCAGGTTCTCTTTGCGGCATCATTATAGAAAACTGAGGTTTTCTTGAACTGATATCTAATAGACTTTATTTTAAACAGCTTGCTAAAGTGACAGTGATGGATATGGCCGTCTCCTGGATCATTTCATGTCAATGTCTAAAATATGTATGGGGAGGCAAAATGTTTTTGAAGTGGACTCGATGATACTTGCATAGGTATTTTGTCCTCTGATCATGTGGTTGTAATTATAATAGAATTCTATTGTTGTCAGGATTGACAAAACAGTTTATAAATATAATTATTTCAATCAACTATTGTTCAAGAGTAAAGTAACTATAAATGAATAAAAAAACACAATAAACATGATAAAAAAATCATCTGGTTTGTTACCTGTTATGGTGAAAAGTTTGTGGATGTCTTTATTAGAAATATAGTGACCTTTCAACATTTTAATAAAAAGTTAACTAATCAATTTGTTGGACAAAATTGACAATTAAGCAGTGTGGTGATTAATGTGATGTCAAATTTGAAATCTTTGATTGAAACTGGGTACTAATTAATCAAACTATTGAATTGTTTATCCACATAGAATGAGCAGTAGTAGTTTGTAAAGTTCCAAAAGGCTATTTGATAGGTACTTCACTTGGAAAACATGTAATTGAGAATATTGATGGTGTTTTTATTTTATACATATATTTGTCTTCATATGTGCAAAAATAAAAGTAGAGACACTAATGATACTGTGATTGATTAACACTCTTGTGGTAGGAATAGATTTCTTTGCTTTCTGTAAGTGGTTTGTGACCTGAAGATCAACTCAATATCATTAGTTTTGTCCAGTGAAGTTAATTTACTTGACTAGAGTCATCAATCCTACTAAAGGAAATTGAACAGACAGTCATTTTACCTGTGACAAAAAGTCTTTGTTTTCTTTCATATTAAGAATTTGACAAAAATTGACCATGTCAGTGATTTTTTGCATGTGCTGACTTGATTTTTTAATATTTGCTTAAAATATCCAATCATTTTAAGAAAAGGAAGCATTAGTTGTGGTCATTCATGAGAGGAAATGAAAATTGTATTCAAGGGAGAACAATCTTGAAATGATGTATCCAGTGACACAATGCCTGGGTTCATGAAGTCAATTTGGAAAGAATCATGCAATGATGTGAAAGAGATATGTCAATCTTTTCACAGTATTACAACAGAAGACTTCTCAGTCAGACTTATGATCTAAAAGCTTGAAATTCTGGAACAAATTGAGAGAATTATTACAAACTTTGCTGACTAAATTAAATTAAGTTGATTTTTAATGTCAATTGTTTTTTACATTTGTAACATTTGTAACCAAAAGTTATCTTTATTTTAAAAACTTCAACAACCTTCTCCCAAAAACAGGGAAGCTTATTTGCTAGACTTAATCATAAAAATTAAGCAAAAATCAATGCAGCAAATTTGTATTTTTAGAACTCAGCCTAGATAGCATTTATATAAAATGTTAGGAATAATGTTATACTTGCAAACTTTGATGAATTATTCAGTCAAGACTGAAGGAATTTGCCATGAAAACATTTTTAAAACGCGTCGAGTTGCCATCCAGCCAATCCATTTATAAAAGTCACTTAATGTTAAATACCGATTTGTTAACCTTTCCATTTTGAATACCTGATGATGTAAAACCTTGGCGTGGACGTTGCCATCTTTATATCACTTATGGAAACGTATTAGTAGTGTTGTAATAATAGTAGATAGGGACCATTCACCACCATAAACATTATTATATATTTGATTAATCACGGCTAAAGAAGACACAGTCTGTTGGCCATCCTTTGCGGTCAGTTACCTGTAATAGTTTAATAAGGTTATTTGTATCGTAGTTGACCGATAACTTGAACTCAAAGTTGCTGTTAAAAAGATCGTCAATTAGCACTTGGATAGTTATTGAAGCTGTTTCAAAGTAGGTTGTTAATTAATGGTTCAATTCTAGTCCTGGTATTTCATATCTCAAGTTTACAAAGATCAGTTATGGGATTATGTTACATATGATTGCATTGATTAGACTTTTATAGGATTAGAGTTAGAGGAGAAGGGAGAGGATGGAAATACCAAAGGGTCATGTGAACTATCTTGACTTATGATATGTGATCTATTTGATGTGTGCTGAATTGACAATTGTACAAGATAAAAGTGTGTGAATTTTTAATTTGTTGATTGAAAATTGATTTCATTTTTTGCTATTGTTAGATCTTGCATGGACAGCTGCTTTCTTAAGAGATAAAGTGTTAAGTGATGCATTTAATAAGTTAATTACGTAGGAGAAACATCTTTGATCAGCTTCCATTGCCAGTCTTTTTTTTTTCTCATGCCCGTTCCAGTGGTCAACTAATGTCAATCAGTATGGTCTTCAGAGGGAACTCGTCAATTCTGAAACAGTGATAAATGTGTGACATATTCTTTTCAGTTACTTAAATATGTTTGTTCAAGAAAATTTATGCTTCAAGTATTTTAGATACACATGATGCAATTGCTTTTAGAGAAGTTTTAGCAACATGTTTGCAAAAGAAATATTTGCTTGTCCATATAACAGCAAAATTGTTAAATTTAAAGAAGATGGATTTAATACTGTGATCATTGAGCATGAAATGACCATCTGCTTCTCAAACTTTGGATAAAGTTGGCCTGTGTTCAGAACAGTTAGTTTCAGTTGAAAGTTTATGAAATTTATTTTATAGTTTTTATTTTAACCTTGGGAGAGGGAGCAAATTTGCTCATTACAGATGTTTCTCACTTGGTACCCCACTGCATGAATTGTTAGTCCATTATGTTAAAGGAGTGGATCATGAATTGCCCTTTGATATCCCCAGAACTGAAATTTAGTTATACCAATGGATAATATCAGGCCAAAGATTGTCATACAATCAATTCAGATGGTAGCCTGATTCCAGTAATAGTATTGAGCTTGTCAGTAGCTTGTCAGCTAGGACGAAGAGATTGATGTAGATGAGTTCATCCAGAGCTTCAGGGATGGTTCAAATGGGGCATGATAAACTTGAGGACCCAATAGGTCATTGATGTATCACCCCCTGGGAAATAATGTTTTTGAATCATTAGTTCATTCAGAATGATTCCAACGTTCTGTAATCATGTGCCTTAATGTCTCCTTAAAGATTTGTTTGCTTTTATATACTTAAGTAAAATTTGGGGTTCTGTGCTTTTTTGAAAAAAAAATATGGGAGTTTTATCTTATATCATTTTGGCTATGTTAAAGAGGTGCAAATGTTTTAGTCAGGAAAATATTTAATTGAACACTCAGTACGTCAAATTACAGCTTATTATCCATTAGAACTGAAATTTAGTAATACCAATGGGCAATAAAGATCGACCCAAAGATTGTCATACATTCACTTAATTTTGTCAGATATGATATGCTGATAGTATTGAGCTTGTCAGCTGGGACAAAGAGATTCATGTAGACAAGTTCATCCAGTGCTTCAGGGATGGTTCAATGGGGCATGATAAACTTGAGGACCCAATAGGTCATTGAGGTATCATCCCCTGGGAAATAATGTTTTTGAATCATATGTTCATACAGAATGATCCCAACATTCTGTATTCATGTACCTCAATGTCTCCTTTCTTGAAGGTTTGTTTGCTTTATATACTTGGGTAAAATTTGGGTATCTGTGCATTTTGAATAAAAACACACACACACAGAGTTTTATCTCCATATTATCTCAAGATAAACTATTGTTTTGTAAAAAGTACAAATCTGTTGAACATTTTTATGAGGTACATGTACTATAGGCATACTTTGTGGTATGAAGCCAATAACTCTACTAATTTATAGATACAGATGAATGAAAGATATAGAAGTTGATACACTTGAAGTTTAAATTGGGAACCATTAAAAACCTATGACAAATATTTATTTGCAAAACAAACATCTATATTTTAAGCATCAATTATATATATCATAACTTGCCTCTATATACATGTATGAAGGCAGACGCAGCAGAAGGGATGGTTAACTTTGGTAACAATTACCACAATCAGGTATCAACATCTGGTGACTATTGCCGGAAGGACAGGACAGGGACACAACCAGCGTGACATACATTACATTCACTATTGACTCTCCGATTCTTGCCTTCTAGCTCAAAGTTAAAACACCAAATACATGATGTACCACACACTATGCAAAGTTTGATCAGGGTAACATCACGAAAGTAAATTGTAAATTTTGTAGTGGATTTTTAAAGAGGATGAAATATACTGCAACCTTTTGGTTGTTTCACTGGTACCTGGACTAAACAGGGTACAGGACACTAGTTTTTACTCGTCGTGAAAGTGCATAGGATTTGAGCAGTGTAGACATCCCTGCTTAAAGGGGGTGTGGGGGAAAACATTGATGTGATCTTTTGTTCGGGGAATTAAGCTGAGATGTAGAGGAGGATATCTCTTTTGGCCTGAAACTTGGTCAATGACTCTTAAGATGCCCTGTCCTGTGGGAAAGTTGGTGGATATTGACTGAGAATTTTTCAGTTAGGATGGAATGAGTATGGGTTAGCTCCCAGCCAGAGCTTAGGTCCCTGGGGACCAGAGAAAAAACTGGTAAAATCAGATGTGAAAATCGTCCTGTTTTTGCAGGAATTCCTGCAAATGTTTGTCAAAATTGACAAGAAGTTTTGCAAATCAGCCTATTTTGAACCAATTTTAAGCTGCTTCATGCAAAACTACCTTTCACATACCTGTAAAATTTGGAGCTTTGTAAGACCTGCAGGGGCAGTCTGAAAGTGGTTTGGTTTTTACAGAAAATCACAGCGTGTTTTCTTCAAATACCTCCTGGTTACTTGTGGTTTACTACATGGTTTTCTTTGTGAGAAAATGGTTTGTGATCATGATAAGCCCAAAGCTACTTGCTGTATTATTTGGTAGGATGAGAATTGTTTTTTAAAATATCTAGGTTAAAAGTCTAGCAATATGGTTTTGTGTATTTCCAATGAAAATGTTGGTGTTTTGATGCAGAATTATGTGAGGGGGCACTATTTGAGAGAAATGTACACTGCAAAGCAGTTGCCTAATATCTAGTCAAAAAGAGGAAAGCTATAAAATAGTATTCTACTCTAAAAAAGACTGCAATTTCAAGACTCAAAGCAATAAAACGTTAAGAGCTGTCGAGTACTGTGATAATTTAGCTCAATTTTTAGAAAACACATTTTCTTTTTTTTTTTTTCTTTGTTGAAATGTGCTTTTTAACATTCCGATATAATACTAGATTTAAACATAACCAGCATGCATGTTGTTCATAGGATTGATGACAATTTGGAACAAAATGGTATGATTGTATTAATAAATCCAATGATTGTAACATCCAAATGTAACCATTTTCAAAATGTTTTGGAGTAGAAGTATGAATACATTTGTACCTAGCCCTGGTTTTGTGCTGTGCATGGAAGCACAGCACCTGCATCTTTTTTGAGGAAGGTAACTGAACTTTTATATGCAAAAAATGTGCAAATATGTGTCATGCCAAACTAATATTGCCATCAAAATGAGCTCTCTTCATTTTTTTTTACGTATCCATTAGTTAGGTCCTTGTTGTTATAGCTAAAGCATTCCTTCAAGCAATAAATACAGGTCAGACATTTCCCATTTTCGATGACACGTGACAATTTTCCTTGACTCTTTTTTGGTTTTTATTTTGCTTATGTGTAAAGATTTGTATCTTTATATAGTTTTAGGGTATAAAAGGTAGAATTTGATGCAATTTGTGTTTGGTCAGTTGTATTTGAGTCAACAGGGGTAGGTCGCCATAGCGACATTGTAGTGAGCACGTGCAGAATGATGTACTGCTGTTTGCTCATCTGTAAGGAGAAATGGTTGGAAGGGAAGTGATGGGATTGTATCTTGAGATCAGATTTGTAAGCTTGAAAGTATTCCATGTGTTTTTTATTCACTGGGAAAAATGAGAATTTTTTAATATATGTACTGGTTTTTAATGTATAAGTCTATGGATACAATTCGGTGATCATTTAATTAGGCCTATTTCTTAGAATCACTGTCAGGTGTCCAAAAAGGCTTCAAAATGGTATTTAACTGTAAACGAAAACTCTGACAGGAATGTACAAGCAAGCATTTTGAGAGATTTCATGCCTTGAGTTGTAAGTAAATCATGGGGATGATGCTGGGCGATTCCAAAGTAACGTAGATGCTCCAGTATTGCATCAAAGATTTGAAGGAAGTAAAACTTGGTTTTTTTTTCCATAAATTATGTGGATGCATCAAACAGAATTATAAGGGGACAACAAATATCCTGTTTATTCTTGACACGCCCTTCATTTTTCTTAAATTGAATGCAATCACAACCGGGTATCACTATCAAAGCCCTTTGTCATTCTGATGTGACCTTTTTACCGGCAACTAATTTGCTTATCTTTCATATGATATTTTAACATCAATGACAAGACTTGTGTCTTCATTTGCATCCCGCAAATTTCAACTTTGGTTGAACGTATACAATGCCCTAGTTATATGTAACACAACACAGTATTCAGGGTCCTAATTAAATTTCATAACTACGTGATATGTTGTACTTGTGAGCATACTCAGTGAAT
>JXSR01S027484.1:21648-33103 GCA_000969725.1 Ophiothrix spiculata | reverse complement strand
ATATAAAGTTCTGTTATGTTGACTCTGAAAACAAAGTCTAACTCATAAGTGTGCCTTCCACACGATTTGTTACTAAGTGACATACAAATGACCCTGCACCCTATTCCACATCCCTTTTGTCTTTGAATAGATCCACGGAAAGATGCCATTAACATCATGTAGTTGTATTTGCTTACAACCACTAAGTACAAGTAACTGTTTATTTTGAGTGGTTTGGCTTATTATTACATATCTCAACTTGAACTTTTTAGCCATTGACACGTCGCATTTCTTTGTGATTTCAAAAGCACGTGGGAAGATTAATATTCATTAAGAGTCATTAAAATGATTATGTCTTGTATAAATTTCCCTATTTATTATATTCTAAAACTTGATATAGTTGGAACTTGGCTAACCGGAATGTAAATAGTGCCGATTGTGTTCATGGCCTGTAAACTCCTCTGTATTTGGGCATTGGCCTTTTAGTCGCCATTTATCTAATTATTGTTCTTATTTTGAATCCATTTTGTAGCGATAAGTTTAAAATCAAACAAATTCATTTGACTGTGAAGATTTTGATATTTATGATACTTTTTGATTTAGATTTTGTAACTTATAACAATATCATTAAACAAATTCTTACAAATGGTATTTGTAAAAATGGTATGATAACAACGCTTTAAAAAGTATTTTGTTTTTAGCACTTTAGCTTAAAAACGCGTAGTAATTTTTCGTAGCCCTTCCATGTCATATGTTCTTGTGTAACTTCACGATAATATACTTCAAAATCAAATCGACCCCTTCTAGTCCTAATTAACACACTAAGCTGTTTTACCAATAAGTGTAGACGAATACCTTTTTTTTTTTTAAGTTTCATTTTAGGAATGTATTTGAGTTTAAAAAAACATGAGCCAAATTTAACGAACAATTACAATTGAAAATGAGTTTTTGGATTTGTGGCGTGAAATGTTTTCCTAAACACAATAGATCGTTATACCGATCGCCATTTTGAAACAGTTTATCCAATGACTTAATTCTTTGTTTTGATTCTTTTGACATGCTTTATATCTAAAAAGCTTTTTTCCAAACCGTGTGAGGTCCACCCACTTTCAAAATTGAGATTTTAATAGAAATATGTAGTTTCTGATAATAGGCTACGAAACAATCAAATTCAGAATTTAACTTTTTCCACAAAAACGTGTTAACTTCATCCTGATCAACGACGTGTGACTGATTATGTTTAATAAAACGTGTCAAATACTCGTGTAAGACCTATCTGTCATCACTTTGAAGTGCCCCTACGACTTGTCCTGAAGCTCTGCACTTTCACTCGGTTTATAAACACGTGAATTATTTCAAGCAATGGTCTCCATTTCAAAACATAACAATGCTTTCATTTGACATGATAAATCACTGTAGCATTAGAATTACAGAATATCAATATGAATTAGTTGAAGACATTATACTGACATTTAGTGAAGAATGATACAACGGTGTGTGTGGACTTTTCAGGTTAGGAGGAGGTTTTTAAGATTATACCATACAAGGAAAACAATAATTTTAAATTTTACGTTAAACTCAAAAGAAAGCATCCGTTCATTCATGACTACTACAACCACCCTTGGTATATATTACATTATATAATGTTTTCGTAAAGGGTGTCATTTTAAGTAGCAAAAATAATGATTCAATATTTACCTGTTCGGTTAATAAATAGAACCACGATGGTAGCTAATATCAGTTCCAAAAACGTAATGGTAGACATTGTTTATTACGTTAGCACTCCATCAACTCATATATTAGGTAGTCTACGTGCACATGGGAACAGAATATTCCAAATGAACCAATGCAACTGTGCTGACTACAAGACACGATGTCACTTTATACAAAAACAACAATTTTAGTGAATTTCTTGAATATACCACCTGGTGTTGAACTTAAAACACCATGACATTTAAAATTGTTACAAATGATTGTATTGAACAAAATATCCATATTCCATTAATGTTGTTTCTTGAACACTGTAGGTGTCAAATTCGTTAACCACCTGTATAAATCATTGGAGCTTGGTTGCTATAAAACTATACCTATGAGTAATCATACAAAATGATCCAAAAGTCTATCAAACTAACACAACTTTCCGACTGTATATTCCTTTCGTATATGCTCTTAATCCAAGGAAGTTTTGAATGTTCAGACGATTTTCACTTGTTTGAAATGGCAAGACCACATGTGGTATCAAACATAGCCGCTGAATACATTAACGAAAAAGACTTTGAGCTTGCGGATAAGAGACCAGTGACAGTTTGCGTGTGTAGCTTGTCAACTGTTTTTCCTCATGCATAGCGTAGGATATAAACTGGAATCGTCCGTGATTCAACCGTAATTAATTACTGTGAATATTGCTGTCAAAATCTATTGTGTGTCTATTTATGACTAACAATTTACTAAAGTCGAAATTGTACGATACTTTAAAAGTTTCTTTTAAGAATAGGGTAATGTTCGTACTAAATCTCCCTCTTTTGTGATTGGGGAGAGAAAGGAGACAATAACCCCATTTTACACTGCAAAACAGTAGAAAAATTGAATAACTATCCCGAACCAACAATACTTATATATACTAAAGTGTTCATGAATATCTGTACTAAGGTAGCCGCATTAATGATTATCTTTTCGACAATTACAAACCGGTTATTTATGTCACAAAGGCTTAGTGCACCCATTCATCAGCCGTGTATGGTTTCTGAATTTGTCTTTCTATAAGTAAAATTAAAAAAAAAATTGTATCTTTAACACACGGTTTAATATTTGTGCCAATTATCAAAATGCATTGAATCATACATTTTGTACATTGACTTGTTTGGAAATCTATATGGTATTGAATTAGAACAAAATAATGCGAAATTTTCATTTTTTATTTTAAATTTCTATCCTATTAAACAATAGGCCTATAGCCTTAGTCTAGGCGTATGTGAACTCTTTGAAATCAAATATTCTTTGAAATCAAGCCCGCATCTTATTACTTCAGATTTGCTTGAATATCTGAAATGTATTTTCTGGGAGATAAACATTATAATTATATAAACCTCCATTGTGCACAGTTCACCCTCTCCATGCATTCTTTTCTTTTAAGACACCATTTATCATCACCTGAGAGGTTGGCCATACATTCTTGCCATATGTCACTTTGTCAACAAACACTAAGAGGTTATTAACTCAGGCTTCAAGCAATCACTCAGTTGTGAGTATTTACCATTCTGTCACTCCGTTTTACAGAGACAAATTTTGATCATTTTTTGACTGGGGCATCCAACTTTTGAATTTGTTTTTTGTAAAGTTCCTAATCATCCGAAACCCTATAGTCTATGGAACGGAAGATTGGTTCTGAAAAGGGGTCTACATACGTGAAGTGACCCACTGAGAATTAATTTGGGGGCTAAATTGTTGCTCTGGAAGCAAACATTTTCTAAATTTTGCCTCAAATGTGGGTCTTTGGATCTAAATTTCAATAAAATGAGGCTAGGGAACTGGAATTTTTTCAAGGGGCCCAGGGAGCGGCAGAAAAGGGGTCCGAGGGCTGCATATACCCGTATCACTTTTCTAAGTCAGTGCCCCCCCCCCCCTTCACCCCACCGATTTGGCCGTCTTATCTAGTGTTATGTCAATGTTTGACTCATTAACTCAATATATTTGATGTACTCTGATCCCATCTGAGCTTACCAATTTTATTTCAAAACAAAATGTTAACTTAAACGTCACGATGAATCTATTCAATAATCTATCAATTTCAGCATGCCAGACAGGTTATAATAGGTGGTTCAGGCGAATCGAATTATATCTAAACACAACACCAAAAGTAAGTCCCCATGTCAAAATGACGTAATAATATCGTAAGGAAAAACATTTTACCAATAAATTATAGCTAGGAATACTTTTATGACCGTGAATTGATTACATATTAGAGTGATGTTAACTTTGTAAGGATTTTAAACTGAACTCAGCCACACGGAAAACATTCCCTTTACAAACCATGGAAAATCTTTTGTGACTTTCGAAAATGTAATTTTTTGTCTTCCAGCTGAGCTCATTCAGCCATGAAGTCATGAATATTTTTAACTTTCATACAACAATTTGGCAACAGTCATAGAAGTATTCCTAGCTATAATTTATTTGTAAAATGCTTAACCTGAAGATTACAACACCATGTTGAGAGGGGGACTTACTTTTGGTGTTGTGTTTATACGAGTTTATTTTAATGGATTGGAATAACTAGTGAAAAGCTTTTCAAACCGTTTAAACTTTCAAAATCGGTAAATCCGTTCCAGAGTTATGCTGATTTTTTTTTTTGATTAAAAATGACCCAATGGCACCATGAACCTACTTGATGTACAATGCAATTGTATATGTCAGTACAAGAAAACACTAACTCCAATAGCTCCCTACTGTAAAAATATAAATGCACACAAATCTCTGAAAAAATGTTTTCACATCACTAAAAAGCATGTCTATATCTCAATCATAGCGTCACATTTGACCTTGTAGTTGACCTTTTAGACATTGTTAGATGAGTTTTATAACATATAGTTGCAGAATATGAATTCGAATATGAATTTTGTTTAACCGATGAGGAGCGTTAGAAGATATAGAAAACACGTGTTTCAGCGTATATTGAATTTGCGTTGACTATTATTAAGGAATATATTAATCAGCCAAGGTTTCGATCACCGTCAAAATAGGCAAAACCCGACCTTGACCAACAAAATATATTATAGATGGGGTTTCACGTATCAAATTAACTTTTGTCAAATGACAAAAACGTGTTGATATAAACACTGACGATAAAATTGTAATCATGGAAATGTAAATTACAAATGTTTGAAATATTAATCAGTTTCAGATTTACTCATAGGTTTCACTAGATTTACAGATACTTAGGCAGGGCAATAGGTCTTCAATGTAGAAATGCCTTCATAAAATCCGATTTGAAAACTCATTATAACATATTACAGTTGGTTAATTCAATGTTTTCGATATACATAAATAATGTCCATACTGAGCTGGAAGAAACAAATGAAAATGAAAAAGGGGTCATTTTTCAAATTTAACTAGGGCAGATTGCATTAGTCAAATAAGCACACCTTATCAATGAAAATCATAATTATATGCTATTTACATTTTCTTTCTTGCGATCAACGCGTAGCCTATCTTTAAAAACAACACATTTCTAGCCTATATGTAAGGCGTGAAGTAATTAAAGTAAATGTTATAGGATACAATAAATTCAAATTATTATACCATCGCTGCAGTGAAATGACTAAGAGAAATATGGATTGTGCATCAGCGTATATGTTGCATTCGTAACAAGCAAAAAAATCAAGACTGCTGTTTTAACTTAAAGTATTACTTAATATCAAGGTTAATCACTAACATCGGTTGATTTGTTACTAAGTCTTACTGCCAGATGGACCACGTGCAAATTGTAAAAATAGAAAAAGACAAATGCAATATGACTAATGTTCTGTGACAAATAATGGCTTGCAATGATCTATTGTGTGTCGTTATCCTAACCAAATATTAGAAAGATATGAAATTGTACTAATTACCTCTCCCTCAATGAGTTATTCTATGGTACATTTCATGTTTCCAATTGTTCAGCTGGAATGAGCTGCTGTTAAAAATTTTCACAACAATTTATCATCACTTATACTATGTCGAATATTATAGACGTAGAAATGTTGATAGAAATATCAATCAGTTAAGCTAATGTACATAACATTGAGGAAAATGGCATAGCTTTAACACTACAAGGGGGAGGATTCCATATGGACCCTGGATTTAGTTTTTCGCGTGAACCGCGAAAACGCAAGAACTGCGAAAATGCAAGAAAACAAAATAAAGCGTTATGTAATTATCAGGGTATGGGTGCAAACAAAATTCAACTATATAGGTCGCGTCGTCTTTGAGATAATTAGCATAAACTAGTGAAATGATGACGCTGTTCAATAAAATCATAACCGAATAACTGTGTATCAATGTCTTTTCAGCAATGATGGGAATTTTATTTTCGAAAATTCAAATGCGTTTTCGACCGTCATTTTGAAACTGACCGACTGATTTTCACCTTTTTTCAAGTTGTGTTAACGCAGTCTGCACCTGGCCAAAACTTTAGAGAATACATGGTTTTTAGGGGCATCTCGTTATCTCATATAAACAAACGGGATTAAAAAAAATATTATTTAATCTCATTCTACTGAAGAACCTTTATATCTGAAACAAGAGTGCAGGTGATTCGGATTCGTTCTGTCCTAGCTTAGATTGTTACTGACAAAAATGTTCCCTAGCGACCATGTCTCAGGGTGTTTAATTTTATTTGGTATTAATGACAATTAAATTTATGTTTGTTGTATCCCTTGAGCACTGTGGTAAGGGCTCAAGAATATTACAAAGATATGCACGAGTATCTTGTTAATGTTTGGACTATAATTGTTCAACAATGATTTCAAGGAGTTGTATAATTTGTTGTAGAGACTATTTTAAGGGATTTTTGTGAATTTGTTGTCTTATAAATTTCTATTTTATGCAGAGTCGACGTTTCTCAAGTTGCGTCAGATAAATAATAAGGCATCAAAGTCTGAGACACGCTGGTTTGCCATTTGAAGTTTGTAATTAAAATAATGGAAAGAATTAAAAGAATAATGTCTATTTGGTTTTATTTTGGTTTTAAAGTAATAAATATGCCTATAATAACAGCATAATGTATATGTGATGTTTTATCAAAGGACCCTTAAAATTACACAAAAGCTTAATTTATAACTGCGTTATTTAATTCAGGAACACATTTAAATGACAAAACAGTGTTACACTATACAATAGTTATATCTTGAAAATATTTCATCAAATGTTAGTAAAAACATATTATTTATAGTACAACATGGTTAACTAATCCACTGCTATTTCATTAACATATTATTTGGTTTTATTCGAATTTGGAATTATAATTTTTAACACAAATCAAAAGAGTAGTGACATTAATGTTAAGCCCCTACACTGTAAAAATGCCAAACACCAGACGCCAGTAATCTGTCAAGTTTTGATGGCAAATTTTGACAATAACGATACATTTTCACTGCATGCTGTTTATAATATGAGAAAGCTACCACTTCAAAGTTCAAGACAAGATCAATATTGCTTATATGTTTCCTACAAACATTTGATATTTGTTTCACTTTTTAACATCTGAAACGTGTTCATACGTTTGAATTTGACCATATCAGACGCAAGAATGAGTGTTCAATTTTAAACGTATGCATTCAAAAATCAACTTTTGAACACCTGGGGTGCCTGAACACCATGTACCAGCGTCAGGCATCTTTTTATTGCGTTCAGTTTTCAACACTAACTTTCAAAATTGACATTTCAAAAGAACACATGCGTTCTTAGTGTTCACAAATGTTAAGTATTCCTTTATTTTTGACATTTGTGTTAAAAGTGTAAAAGTTTTAAACATGTGTCACGCGTTCTCTGACATTGCAGTGTAATAATTTCTCGAAACCGTAAAATTGTACTTACGTTGTTTTGCCATATCACGGCTGGGCCATGATTTCCATTTTTATTACTTTAAAATTGTCTCCAATATAAATCAATAATGAAATACTAATTAAATATAAAGTTCTGTTATGTTGACTCTGAAAACAAAGTCTAACTCATAAGTGTGTCTTCCACATGATTTGTTAGTAAATGACATACAAATGACCCTGCACCCTATTTCACACCATCTTTAGTATTTTATTAGATCCATGAAAAGAAGCCACCAACATCATGTAGTTGTATTTGCTTACAACCACTAAGTACAATAACTATTTCTATTGAGTGGTGTGGTTTATTATCAACTTGAACTTTTTAGCCATTTACACGCCAAATTTCTTTGTGATTTAAAAAACACGTGGGCCGATTGATATTGATTAAGAGTCATTAAAACTATGTTTTGTATAACTTTGCCCATTTATTATAATCTAAAGCCTGGCTGACCGGAATGTAAATAATACCGATTGTGTTCATGGCCTGTAAACTCCTCTGTGTTGGGGAATTGGCCTTTTAGTCGCCATGTACCTAATTGTTCATTCATTTGACTGTGAAGAAAATTGATATGGTAATGCCATATGCCCCCTTGATACCCACAGCGATATCATTAAACAATTCCTTACAAATTGTATATGTTAATATTACATGCAATGGATTGTATTTTGGACAGGGACAACAGGTGGTTTGAACGTCGAGTCAAAGAAGCAATCTAAATAAAAGCCATCAGCCATCACTCAATTAAGTCGGGTCCGACACAAGCTTTCAGGAGTCTACGAGGTTGTTTTAGGTCAAAGATTTAAAAGATCGATTCCTATTAGAGTCGACCAACATTCCTCGCTGATGGAAAATTGAGTTCCTTTTGAAAATTCATGGGTAATTGGGTAATTAATTAATTGTGTTTATATGGACCCATCATTTGTTTTTAGCGCTTCACCTTAAAAACGCGTAGTAATTTTTGGTAGCCCTTCCATTTACTTGTCTTACTTTAATTTTAATAGAAATGTGTAGTTTCTAATCATAGGCTATTCAGAATTTAACCTTTTCCCAAAAATGTTTTAAGTTCAACCTGAACTAGGTGTGACTGATTATGTTTCACTCCAAAATGCGTCAAGAACATGTGTAGAACCTTACTGTCACCACTTTTCAGGTGACCCTACGACTTGTCCTGAAGGTGTACCCTTTTACTCGGTTTTAAAACACGTGGAATTAGTTCAAGTATTGAGCATGGGCTCCATCACAAAACATAACAAATTGCTTTCATTTGACATGATAAATCACTGTAACATTAGGATTACAGAATATTAACATGAATTTGTTGAAGACATTTTACTGACATTTAGTGAAGAATGATAACACGATGTGTGTGGATTTATACCATAATGTTGTGCTTTTAGTAAAGACGAAAAGTAGGGCTGGTCATATTAGTAGACTTTTCAGGTTAGGAGGAGGATTGTAATATTATTTACAACTGTACCGAAGAATTCTTAAATTATACCATACAAGGAAAACAATAATTTTAAAATTTTACGTGAAACTCAAAAGGAAGCATCCGTTCTTTCATGGCTACTACAACCACCCTTGGTAATATTTCATTACACAATGATTTCGTAAAGGGAGTCATTTTAAGTAGCAAAAATATAATGATTCAATATTTACCTGTCCGATTTATAAATACAATCAGGATGGTTGCTAATATCAGTTCACAAAACGTAACAGTAGACATTGTCTATTATGTTAGCACCCATCAACTCATAGATCAGCTAGTCCATGTACACATGCGAACAGAATATTCCAAATGAACCAATTGATGCAACACTATGCTGGCTACAAGACACGATATCACTAAACAAAAAAACAACAATTTTCGCGACTTTCTTGAATACACCACCTGCTGTTGAATTTAAAACTTGTTCCAAATGATTGTATTGAACAAAATATCCATATTCCATTAATGTTGTTTCATATGAACACTGTTACATTTAGGTGTCAAATTCGCCAACCACCTGTATAAATCATTTGAGTTTGGCTGGTATAAAACTATACAAGTAAATCATACAAAATGATCCAAAAGTCTATCAAACTACTAGTATTACAACTTTCCGACTGTATATTCCTTTCGTATATGCTCTTAATCCAAGGAAGTTTTGAATGTTCAGACGATTTTCACTTCTTTGAAATTGCAAGACCACATGTGGTATCAAACATAGCCGCTGAATAAATTAACGAAAAAGACTTTGATCTTACGGATAAGAGACCAGTGACAGTTTGCGTGTGTAGCTTGTCAACTGTTTTTCTCAAACATAGCGTAGGATATAAACTGAAATCGTCTGTGATTCAACCACAATTAATTACTGTGAATATGGCGGTCAAAATCTATTGTGTGTCCCATTTATGACTAACAATTTACTAAAGTCGAAATTTTACGATACTTTAAAAGTTTCTTTTAAGAATAGAGTAATGTTCGTACTAAATCTCCCTCTTTTGTGATTGGGGAGACAAAGGAGACAACAACCCCATTTTACACTGCAAAACAGTAAATATTTTGAATAGCTTTCCCAAACCAACAATATTTAAATACTAAAGTGTTCATGAATATCTGTACTAAATCCGCGTTCTCACTGGCAATTTAGTTCCGACACTAATACCGACCATATTTAGTACACCGGCAGTCTAAGTGAGATAAGTCCGATGGTGTGGACGCGACTTAAGGTAACCGCATTAATGATCATCTTTTCGACAATAACAAATCAGTTATGATTTATGTTACAAAGGCTTAGTGTTCCCATTCATGAGCCGTGTATGGTTTTTGAATTCAGCCCCTTGATATTACGGTCTTGCTATAAGTAAAATCTGAAGCATAAAGATATTGTTGTATCTTTTACACACGGTTTAATATTTGTGCCAATTATCAAAATGCATTGAATCACACATTTTGCACATTGACTTGTTTGGAAATCAATGTGGTATTGAATTAGAACTTCGCATTTTTTTAATGTTAAATCTCTACCATATTAAACAATAGGCCTATAGCCTTAGCCTACTATTGAGATTCCAAAAAAAAAATACATTTCAGATATTCAAGCAAATCGTTAAAGGTGTAGGTTCCGATCACAATCTCATCCCACAGGGCTCAACTGGAAGTAGTTTATATTTTGATACCAAATTGAAGCCCATATTTTTCTGATTATGAATCCAAAATTTTACCTCCAAATTCTTCAGAGTTTTTGAGATATAGCACAAAATGTAAAATTAATTGGTATACCTATTTTCCATTTCTTTTGTATTTACATAACAGCCTCATCCCCAGGGTTGCATACTTTCGTTTGCCTCTCAAGAGAAAACAAGACACAAGCTAAGGTTGAAACCTTGCAAAATGCATTTTAGAGGTCAAGGTCAATCAGTTAAAAGTAAATTATACACATCCTAAAATAGGAACCTACACCTTTAAGTGTGATAATCTTTACTGTAGTCGTAGATGAATACCTTGAAAGCAAATATTCTCTTTAAATGACATCCGTATCTCACTCCATGGTTCTGCTTCTAAGTTATTTTCTGGAAGATAAACATGAGAAGCCCCAATTTTGCAAAGTTCACCCTATCCATGCGCTCGTTTCTTTTAAGACACCATTTATCATCACCTGAGAGGTTGGCCATACATTCTTGCCATATGTCACTTTGTCAACAAACACTAAGAGGTTATTAAGTCGCGCTTAAAGCAATCACTCAGTTGTGCGTTTTTAACATTCTGTCACTCCGTTTTATGGACACGAATTTATATAATTTTTTGGCTGGGGAACACCCAACTTTGGTTTTGGTATTGGCTTCGATATCCGAAAAACTAGTCGGAACGGAAGATTGGTCCTGAATAGGGAGTCTAGATGCGTGAAGGTGAAGT
>JXSR01S027480.1:71467-91124 GCA_000969725.1 Ophiothrix spiculata | reverse complement strand
TATCATTAATTCAACCATTTCTTCATAGTTTGATACTTTATCAGAAACTGAAAGGCCAAATTTGATACCCTATGTGAGACCTTCAGAGTACCAGGTCAATTTTGATACCCTATATTGCAAGTCTCGAGACCTGTCCAGGTCTCGCTTTTTTGGTAACGCGGGTGGTTACCCGGTCAAAATACCCAGTTACCCCCCCGGGATTCTTAGTTATCCATATCATGTAAAATGTATAAAATGGCGACTATTTTTCATACCACGTCAAATCTTCAAATGTGACATTTTCTTACTTTCCTGCAAATGTATATACATCATGGGAAAAATTTAACACCACCACAAAAAAATTTGGATTTATCACAAAACACAGTGATAGAAAATATAAGTCACATGCGAAAAATAGAGAACGAAAATCTTAATTAGAAATGACAAATCTACAGCACTGTAAAATTTAACACCATCACAAAAAGTGTTTGGGATTATTACAAAACACAATCATGACAATGGGACCAAAAAGTGTAAAATTTCACTTCCAATGGCTTCAGAACCTAGTATAGACATTCTATCCACGAAATGGTAATTGATGGTAATTGATAAATTACTATTATAGTACTCACTGATGGGGTCATGATATGTAGGTGTTTAAAAATTAAATTGCCTGCACAAATACTGAATAAAGTTCATGTAACGTTCGGAGACTATTTACACCTTCGAAAAAAATTAACACCACCACAAACAATTTTTGGGTTTGTATAGCGCTTTATTGAGTTTTCATATTTTGCTCTTACGGACTTCCAAAGAAAATAATACAGTTTACAAGGTGACAGCGTAATAACCAGTGGCGTAACCAGAAATTGAGTGTCGAATGGGCTAGCAGTGCAAGACAATTTTGCAGGGAGGCGAAAAAGGTATATCCTAAAATTGGTCATGTAGCTAACCATCTAACTTTTGCTAAAATGCATAAAAATGGGATGGGCGGGGCTCCCAATTGTACAAAAATAATGCACCTTGTGCAGTCCTAGTTGTCCAACTTTCTTGGTTTCGCAGCGTGGTACATTATTGTTGTATTTCACGCAGTTATTAATCTACCTAATCTGTTAGTTACCTCATATATTCCATCGTTGTTCTTTCTAAATCATACGCAGGTAGTACCTCTGACTCAGCAGCAGTTCTCATAATGTCATATGTTAAACCGAAAGTCATATTAAATCCTTCAAAAAACATAGCCTCAAACTGAAACTGATTGTAAACATAGTTGACGTATTCATCATCTATAAGAGTATTTCCACCATGAAGTCCCGCCTTGAGCAAATCCCATAGAATAAGTGTTTCAATATATTCTCCAAAACTGAGATTTACTTGTTCCCAATAGAAAGCGCTACTCAAATCTAAGGACTTTTTCATATGTATATGTGGATAAACATCATAAAACAGCATGCCTGACATTGAGTAACGAAGTTCTTGTGCGGTTTTTCGGAAAATGTTGTCGAGCAAAAGAGTATAGACGTTGTCAGCCACTTCTGGTGATGTGAACTGAAGAAAGGTAACATCGTTGTCGTTTGTTTGAGACGCTATCATACTTCGCAAAAGAGATTCGAGCTTACCAAAGAGAGTATGGATTGATTTAGTTGATGAAATTCTGTGAAAAAATATTGAGGTAAAAAAGGAATTGATAGATGCGGAATTGTAAATATTTTAAATAAAATAATCTAACTAAATAAATTATTTCAATGCATAAATTTATCTTAAATGACTTTTTTTATATAAGTTTTCAGACAGCAACTAGAGGATATATGAAAAACTCACAAGACGCTATTTCCAAATGCCAATGCCGGCATATGCCATTCGTTAAGAGCCCGAAGAACTCCGGGAACAGCAAGAGAAGGAAACGCACTCTGGGAAATCGTTGTACGGAACATGTCCTGTTTACAAGGTGGCTGGCATTGACACACATCGTTTTGCTTGGTGTTGAACTCATCTATTATAAAATGTATAGACAACAACGGAACGTTATTAAAATATAAAAACAGATAAGCAAACGTGTGAACTTGGTAAAGGTGACATAGAATTTTCCAAAAAGAAGGCATGTATTAAAAAGGCCGAAAATTCAAATATTTGTGATGACTCATCCTGAAAAAGGGGACTTTGTAACAAAACACTTTTCAAGATACAGGTGAAAATAGGCAGCAAAAAATTAAGAAAATAAAAAGAATTTCCTGCAGATTTTCTGTTGTCAAATTTGTCGCCTTGATCAATTTCAACAAGTAAGGTGTAATTTTAAAGCTTAGAAAATGCTGCAACAGATGAAATGAAAAAATCAAGATTGATATCATCTTCAAAGTCCCCCCTTTCGGGGTGAGCTATCATATTTACCAAAAAATGACTCTTTGGCTGTCCTCGTTTGTTATGAATTTGTTAACATTAATCATATATAAACAAATATATTATGCCCTTTGTGCGGATCGATAGCCGAGAAATCGACGGATTAATCTACCATTTGTATGTTACTAAAATTAGCTACGTTTTATTTCAGTTGAGGAAAAAACTTACCAAGTGCAGGGTGAACACATTGAACAACTTGCTTGGGTGAACAAAACTGTGTACCACCTTGGAGAAAACAAAAGAACAAAACTAGTTAATCATGTATTTGGTATTAAGTGTGTCAGATAAACTTATCTACAGCAGTGCCGAGTAAGCCTTTTGCAAGTTTTAGTTAGAGAGATAACTTCTAGAACTTGTTCCCAATTCATGACGGAATACTTTCCGACATTCGAAAGCCTTTGACGCAAAAACCATGACGAAATGTATTTTGAGTTAGGGCGCAAAAATATTAGGAGAAACGCATCACTACATCTTTTGTCCTTTGAGTGATAGATGTAATTGTCTACATCATGATGCAATACAATTACGTCAAGCCCTTTCGTATGACTCAAAAGCTTTCGTCATGAATTGGGAACCGTGCCTTACAGTATTAATATAATACTCATGACAATTTTAATATTGTGTGGTGTCTTTTGAAGAAGAATGCATATTGTGAAGTTTATAATTTGTACATTTTATTGTATATGAAAGAAGAGTTATATGATTACCCGTCATGAAATAAGTCCGACAACTACAAGAATTCACCACGTAATTCGTCTGGCAATCTAAGTAACATAGGTTCTGCGAGTAGTCCTGGTCACCTGAGCAATGTCCGTGTGGGTTACCTAATTTAGATATCTGAAAGAGAAATGTAGTTAGCTGAATTCATAAAGGTAAGAAAACAACTACAAGAAAAATATCACGAAGTAGCGAATGATATTACTAGTTTCTCGAAAGTAAATATAAGAAGAAAATGGTTGTGAATTTGTTTTTTGACAATTGATAAAGCTAGACCTTCTTATTTCGCTTATGTCTTTTTGCTTGTAAGCAGTTGCTATTTTTTATTTTTTTTGTTCGAAGTTTAATACGATGGATAAAAACTGACCCAGAATTAAGATATGAATTCATCATCATAATTTGGGATCGTATCCCTCTTCGATAAGCACATTGACAATTAGTAAATTTAAATGTACAAACGCTGTGACAATATATAATGTATATACATTTAGTTGTGTGCATATGGTTAAACCAGTTTTGGTATTGAACTCTGTATTTATGTTGTTAAGCACACACATTTTAAATAGATATATGTTATATTGCTTATAAGTAATAATGTACTTGATAAAATGGCATTTGCTGACATTTGAAGTAAACTTTTAAGTTTTCTTCAAATGACACCAAATGTCATTTTAGACAGAATTGAAGTTAAGTAAAGACTCATGTATACGATGTTCAGCTCCTATTATCCTGAAAATACAAAAATATATATTATTTGTATAAAGACCTAAGAAATTTTCGTCTAGCAAGTGCGAGCCTTTCCCCTTAAGACAATATACTCCATTGGACACTCCATTATAACAATATGTAAGTCTAGTCAAAGCTCTTTGGCTATATATACATAGGTTCAACCATTTGTTGACTACTACAAAAAGTACAGTGAACATAGTGAAAGATCTTTACAAACAACAATGCAAATTAGATTTGGGTGATTCTCTAATGTTTTTCCTTGTGATTTTTTTAAATTTGAAATAACCAAAGAACCTGATTACCAAAGCATGTGTTTGGTACGGAAAGATACAAATTACAATGAAAGAATCAGTAAGCGGGAAAATAACATGAATAAGGAATGACTGAAATGCAACACTATTAAGAATGTTTTTACTAAACTGAGAATAATGCCCTAAGTTTAGTTAAAAAATAAATGTAATTAAAGGGTCTGATATTTCGACTTAAGCAAAATCTATGATAAAGTCGACATATCAGACCTTTAATTACATTCTACTTACTACATAGGCTTTTTGTGGATGGTTACAGCATGTCTCTTTATTTAAGAATTATATATTTTATCTTTTATTTTGATATTTTGATTTTTTTTTTCAAAACGTTCAGACGTACACGGATACCCAACAAGACATGTGGACGACTACAATATCATTAGAAATAAAAGATCGTTTTCTGATCATGCAATTAGATATAATGGTCCTAACCTTTGGAATTCTTCAGATAAAAATGAAAGAACTCTAAGTCTGTAAAACATTTCCGATCACAATTTAAACAAATCTTAGTCTCTCAATATAATCGATCCATTTTTTGCATGTTTCATGCAGTTTCCTTCTGCTTGTCTTGTTTTTGATCCGTTTCCGTTTCAATATGGTTTTTTTTGTCCGTACATAATATAGGGCATTGCTTTCTACAGATCTTATCGGCGACCATTCCAGCAATGTCCTCCATATTGTCGCGTTAGTGTTCTCTTTTATGCCGTTGTTTATGTTTATGAATTTGCTTTTGTTATATGTCTTATATGGGAATATAAAAGATTTGATTTGACTTTGGGTAGACAATTTACAAACATCAGACGCTTTGTACATAAGGAGGCACAATATACTCAATATACACACACTAATCATAAGTATTGCAACATCATCGATTGTGGTTTTGGCGCAATATTTAAACAGAGTTTTCAAAACGTTGGTTTGAAAACATTGTTACGCTAGTTATAATGATATCTTTATAAAGTTGTTTTCCTGTTTCTTTTCTTTAATTAATTTGATGAATTGACACTTATTTCAATAACTAGGGGGTAGCCATGTAATTTATTGATAGCGACTGCTCATTTCTACAATGCCACTCAGAATAAGCAATTCTTTGAGAGCTGATATATGTCGAGGATAAGATGTTAAATTAATCAACTCTTGTCTCTTGAAATGTGTGTTATTCAAGACTCGTCGGTCAATGTTATCTAACGTGTCTTACTTCAGATTTGCGTAATGCGCATGTGCGTTTAGATTGATACTGCTAAAGCCTTTTTCGAAGACCCTGTCATCAAAAACCTGCGTGCAGTCGAGTGTGACGTCATTTTCAAGAACGATATGTGATAATTTAAAAACAGTTGACATGTTCCTAAAATACTTTGACATTGGTTTGCTGAGAATGACGATAAATTGGATGTTATCGGTATCCCCGTCAATTGTCGCAAGTTTTGCGACTCAATACATAATTCAAACCACGAGTTATACACCAATTTGTGACATTAAAGAAAGGTTACAATGGTCATAGTCGTCCTATTTAAATCTCAAATCACCTATTCCTTAATTATCAAAACTTAGTTAGACCCACACTCCTTAATGAAAACAATATGGCGTCAATTCAGGGCCGCTCTCACGTTCCTCGGCCCGGTCAATTCGTCATCCCAACTCTTCGCTGCCCGTGTACAAGCATGGTCATTTGTTTCCCTTTCGTTACTCTACACATATGAGTCTACAATCCTTAAATATTCCTTCAAGAATGTTTATACGCAGGTATTTTCACTCTCTGGGCAGTACTGAGCGACCAAAAAGACCAATGGGTAAAATGGCAAAAACCTATTTTTGCAATATGATTGATGGTTTTCCATATGTGCAGTCTTTCATGGACGACTGCTTATACGCGAGTTTTATGCATTACTAGAATCCCCCGACGTCTAGCAATTCCAGAAATCATTTGGAAGCAAAAAATAAAAACGCACAGCCATAAAACAAAAACGGATTCCTTCGGTTCCTCAGGGCTACAATGTGCTTGAGGTCTTCATTCAGTATCTGCCATAACGTCGCCATTTTGAAAGTAACAAAAATTATTAATGGACTAAAATAAGCTAAAGGGACTGTTTTAATGCATTGAATAATACACATTGGTAACATTGCTCGGCTAAATAAGAAATCAAATATTAACTATGCATGAGTTATACTAGTAAACACCAGGATTTATGCAATGTTGCAATACTTCTGATAACGGGGTGTACTTTTACATGTATTGAAAAGCAGTTTTTGATTTGTGAAGAAGCTTTGCTAATCTCATACCTGTGTAAGTTCAAGTCCAACAGCAGTATGTGTTCCAGGCTGCAATTCAGCTCCTTTGTCGTTTAAGTATGGCATTACTTCATTGGGCGAATGTGCAAAAAGTTTGAAACCAACAGTCTCACGTGGAGTCCCTAGATAGAGGCTCTGCTGAGCGTTTAGAATGAGACTTAATCCATTTTGTTCTCCTATATGTAAAAGGAAAAAAATCGGCCAATATCAGCATGAAAATGTTGCAATCATAAAACAAAATTATAGATGGATCGAGTTTACAAAAGTAGCAATTGTTTAGTACTGCAATATTGTTTTATCCCTGATTTTACCTAATTCCCTAGTAAAAATGGCAATAGCAAACGCACCAGTCAACAAAAGCAACATTTGTCTTCTTGTAAGTAAATGCTGAGGCAGATTAGCAATTTCTTGATAAATCAGATTCACACAACTTGTACAACAACTTGTCGTTTTCTTATAACCAGTATAGGAATTGCTAATTTTTAGCAATATTCTATATTAGGACAACCATTGGTTTTTTTTAAATAACATTGAAAGTATAAAT
Source organism: Ophiothrix spiculata (assembly GCA_000969725.1). NCBI lineage: Eukaryota > Metazoa > Echinodermata > Ophiuroidea > Amphilepidida > Ophiotrichidae > Ophiothrix > Ophiothrix spiculata. The sequence goes on along the minus strand of JXSR01S027480.1, from coordinate 84,161 downwards.
ACCTGGTTTATTTATGATCTTCTGATGGAACGATGAACTCTTTTTATTGAACGAAAAGCAAACGCCATAGTCAATGAGAGTCAGAGTGAAGTTTCTGGCATGACAAGGCTGGCCATCGAATGTACACCTTGAATAAACACAGAATAGAGAATAAACTACTGTTTCAGTACAAAAAAACGGTTATTATTAGTATGATACAGAAACGATAATTTTTAAGTGTGAAGAATTTCTTGCACATATTTTCTAATTATACGATGATTTACCAGTACCTTGCATTTTCAGACCGCTATCTTAATAATACTTTATTTGGTTTAATGTAAACCTAATGTATATAGATTCCAAATAAAAGATAGGGCTATTCCACCTTAATATCCGTTAAGTTTCATTTTCAATGTGTTTGTAAGGAAAAAAGTAGGAACAAACTTAACAATGACAAGTTGAACAAAGAAGGTGTTTTGGCAAAGCAATTATCGTTAAGATGAAGTCTTCGGACAAAATAGCTTCTGACAACAATACTCACTTTATTATCATGTCTTCAATCTGATGTGAATTTGTTGTTACAAAAGTGCGCATGTCGTCATTCCCGGGATATTGTTCACCAACATCTACCAGCGTTGTCTTGTCAGCAACACCGGGGGTTATCGGGGGAAACATTTGACGTATTTCAGGTAGTCCGAAGTCTGCTAATTGTTCGTCACCGCCATATAACACTGATAATTTATCGGACCTGAAATAAATATTTGTTTATCGTCCATTAAACTTATTAAACTTACTGTTAGATATGGTCCCTTCTACTGAAACGAACGTCAATAAATGGACATTAGGAGGTCATTTTGGTATTAATATGCTCTATCGCCACAAACGTTTTCTGACTTTCTTGAATTCAATACGTTCTGAAGATAGCTCGTCACGGGAGGGGGGGGGGGGACATTGTGAAGGTCTTTGACAAAGACTACGTAAAAGGTTAGTTAGTAAAGTATTTTGTGGTTGTCACAAAAGACAATTGCCTGCTTAAAGATGGTGTTTCTGTAATTTACACGATGTAGCGTTTTAAATTCTTACTTAACAAATCAACAGTTTCCTTACCGTAAAAGATTAACATTGCATATTGTTACTGCCGGAAACTCTAGTTTCTCGACATCTGTGATGGTGTACTTTGTGTTAACAGGGTAGTCGCTATATTTTGTAGCTGATTGTACAATCTGGTAAATCAGCATCGACGATGCAAGGAAAACGGTAAACATCCATAAAATTCTGAGTAGAAAATGCATTAAAACAGACGGATACAGTCAAATTGACTCTATATGGTTTGTCATATAGGTACTGAATACTGATAGTGTAGTTATATAAAGTATAATTTTTCCAAGAAATTGTATACCAATATGAGCAATCGACTATTACTTAAAGATGACCAAATAAACTATTGTGGCGAATGTCCTTACCCGATGCTCCTTACTTTACTTGTTTGTAGTCAATTTTAGTTTCATGATTTCCACATTACTAGATCAGATCCCTATATTTGACATCACCGAAAGCAGATTAGTGGCGGCGCTGCTAACTTTGGATGCCTTCGAATATTTTGCCCAATACCACAGTCGTCAACCAGAATTAGCATTACTTGTTGGTTGCTTCAGTCTTAGACCAATAGATTTCGAAACTACCTAGATTTAGCACCAATATGTTCTGCTTTCAGAGGTATCAAAGGTATAGGGATTTTACCATATAATGAACAAATTTGAAGATAAGTATTTGATGTACACTATTCTACTGATTTAGCTCCTCCAAGCATAAAAATAAGGCGTAGCTGATATTATTAAAGCTAATTGAGCTCAATGTAAGAAAGCATCTTAATACTGGTGTATCATTTGACAGAGCAACCTTATTTTACCTAAAGAGGAGGGTGAACGTGCCAAGCATCAGATATGATTCTGGTTGGCGGTTAAGAGGAGGCATTGGACCCAAATGTGATTTTCTAAATGAAAGATGATGATGTATTATTGTAGATTGTTGAGCATGTAAATCTGTTACAATAATAATAATAACAATGCTCGGCTCTTACCGTGTTAACAAAGGAAGGGTTCCATAAAATCCATTTGTCAGCCTAATCGTTCTTGACTCCTCCACAAACCGTTGCAAAGTCTCTCCTTCAGGTTTTTTAGATCTTAAATCACCGTATGGACCATCTCTTACACTGTTGTATTCTGACGGTTGTTTACTACCTTGTTGGTACAGGTCATTATTAGAAGTATATTTGACGTCAAAGAAATTGTCCTCGTATGCAGCAGTAGAGGGAACTGAGCCTGGGGAACTCTCCACTGGTGGACTATAATGACTGGCAACTTCGTCCACTGGTGGGCCATAATGACTTTCATCTTCCGTTGGCCGTTGTGAAGTAAATTGTGGTCGCAAAATAAATCCACTTATTTCCGAGTTACTTCTACTGCCTTCTCCTGAATGGTGACTTCCATATTGTTTTGATTGTGTTGAAGTTGAATTTGATCTCAAAATGAACCCATGTTTGTCAGACTGTAGCACTGGATTGGATCTCGACAATAGTGGTGATGTTCTGCTGGTCGCACCAAATCCATGCGGGGGATTGTTTTCAAGAGTTGTGGCAACTGTATGACGATTTGGTCTTGGACTAAAACCGGACCCAATGCTTCCAGTAACCGTTTTTCTCCAAATTCGACTCATAGTTTATATTTTCTATTATATCTTCGTTTGATCAGGCGCATGGATCTGATATCTGTGTACCTAACTAGTGATTTGGTTCCTTTGAAATTAACAAGTTTATGTGTTTCACGTTCAACGGGTACCCTTTTCATGGCAGACAAATACAAAAAAATCATGACTGACAAATACAAAAATGACCTTAACTTTATGCAATGTGGAATTCGTGAGAAAATTACTAGTGTGTAAATATAGTTTGCGTTTCACAAAGTCTGTTGGTCTATCTTTTGTTTTATTCATTGAAGTGAATAATTTGTTTATGGATAAAGTCAATGTTACAATCATCTCATACAAGTTTAAATGAGGCATGAATAGAAACGAAACAATTCAGAAGTCGTTGACCAGTGTGGGTGACTTAGTTTGTAGGTTTAATTTAGGAATAAATAAAAGAAGTCATGGTTTTTTCCATAGTAAAATGAAAATGTAAACGTCAATCGTTAACAACAGTGTTATCATTTACAAGCTGTCAAAATAGTTCAAATAAATCCTATACGTCAATCTTACTGGCAATGTTATCATTTTAAAGTGCCAAACATAATTTTGAATAAGGGGACTGTCCCCGTGTGAGTGAGGTGAAGGATTGTTTCTTTTTGACAAAATGTTCCCATTCAATGGCAATATTCCATTCATTTTTTTTTCTAAAACGACGCAATTCTACAAATAGATACTATACTGCACCTTGATGCCCCGTGTGTAGAATAACTCGACGGGTATTTCTTGTTCACTTCATGATTTTACCACTTATACATGACACACGATAACAATTTTTGGCATACATGAAAAGTCCGCCATAAATTATAGATTTGTCTTTACTATTGACTTCACCCACAGAGTCCTCTTTAAAAATGGCGATGACATTATTTTTAAAAAACTGGTCAAAACATTCTACATTTTTTGATATTCGAATCATCAGACCGTATTGAAATTTGCTTTTTACATTATGTATTTGATGTTACCGTTACTAGCAACGGAAGTCCGATTTATCGTTTTTAATTCCATATTAACTATTTGTTGCTAGAATCTGGCAATGTAATTGTAAACAAACTCGGATTATCCGAACTGGGTAAATGAATGAGATAACGAAAAAAGGCGCCAAAATGAAGACGAGCTCGTATTTTCTCATATTCCCTTTGTTTTTAGCACCAAACATATGTATCGTTAAACAGATATATAGGGAAAAACAGTCGCAATTTCTTCGAAATGTGGTTGACTAAACATAAACAATGTTTGTTTATTGTGGCTCGTGTTCAAGTTTTGCTTCTACCATGATCGTGCCTCGAAAAATGTAAACCATACTTCAAAATTGTGACATGCTATTGGTCGATTCTAAAGTTCATTTATTCATTCATTCAAAACTTTATTTAAAAACGACAATAAGAATCAACAATATGTTGTTCTTCCCCTGATTCATAACGTTTGTGATCGAAAAAGTAAAAAAATTCACCTTTAAATGGCTTCAGCTCCTAGAATATACATTCCATCGACGGGTTTGTTGTTGATAATAGTGCTCCACTGATGGGACCAAGATATGTAGGTGTTTGAAAATAAAAATGAATTGCCAAAATGTTGATTAAAGTTCATGTAACGTTCGATAACGTTTGTGACATCGCACGGATGTGTTTTTTTGCTCTAATTAACTTAAAAGTAAAACTTCTCTGATATGTTAGCGAGTTTTGCATTGTGCTTTCCACAAATGATGGGTGACATATTTACAAATAATTTCTTGAAGTTGTAGGAAATTCTATACTCAGGATTTCTTTTAATGCATTGTTTTGTTTGGTAACGTTAGTGACATTTTGGTGTAACTTTTTGGTTTCGTTTGTCACATTTTTGAGTTACAACTTGTGCTCATTCATGCACGGATGGCCTGGACAAACTTGGCAATTTCTGTTTGGGAAATACTTCTCACGTACCAAGTAACAAACGTATAAGTGAAAAACCTGGCTATATGGTCAAATGAAAAGACTGATTTTTTGCTTGAAGTCCAAAAAAAGTTTCATTTTACGTTGAATGAGCCTTTTATGTTTTTGTCATGTTTAAAGGTGCGTTTACACTGTGACGACTTGGGGGTAACGGCAAGCAACGTAGACCTGCGAATTGCAGGTTTGAATTTTACGCCCGTCATCGTTAGTTAAACATATTGCAGTTATCGCCCATTGCACGCTACACCGCGACCTTTGCATTGCTAAACCAAGTCGGAGATCTTTAACCACACTCTTAAAAAGAAAGGATCAAATTGATCCGATAAAGTATCAAATATGAGCCTACCCTTTTCCGGATCAATTTTGATCCAAATTCTCCTCAAATTTGATCCTTTTCGGATCAAAAAGGTTTGTGTTTGATCCGAAAAGGATCAAATTTGAGGAGAATTTGGATCAAAATTGATCCGGAAAAGGGCAAGCTCATATTTGATACTTTATCGGATGAATTTGATCCTTTCTTTTTAAGAGTGCAGGTTTAATTGACAAACACATATTGCAGTTATCACCCACTGCACGCTACATCGCGACCTTTGCATTGCTAAACCAAGTCGGAGATCTTTAACCAGGTTTAACAAGGCATTTGGGGTCTGTCTTACGTGTTTTTTCAATGGACTCGATCAGGTCCTTTAAATTATTGTTGCAAATGAGTATGGTGTCATGAGAACGAGAATTGCATTATCTTGATTGACATGTGTGTACGAAGTTGATAGCTTGAAGGATGCGAGCGTGGTGGGCCAATGAAAGTAGGTATGTCGAAACTCCTTGGCACAGGAAATTTGCACCTGAAATAGCGTGAGAAATCCGAATGAGCTGACCGGGGTCTTGTTACAAAATGTACCTAGTCAGGCTTACCCTTTGGTTCTTTTGAGTTCACAAAAAATATCACATGAAAGCTTAATAAATCAGAAACAAAATGGTAAGTGTACGAAAAAAATCGGCCGGTTAGTTTTGATACAGCGATCTTGGTAAGTTATCATCCTATACCCAAAACAAGGGAAGATATCTCGGGGTCATGCATCAATTACGAGCGTTAACGCTCACACAAGCTGCTAGCCACGCACACTATGATCAGTTGTTTTCAGTTACAACATTTTAGTTGCAAATACGTTACCCTCCGTCGTTACCCTATGTCACAGTGTAAATGCACGTTACAAAGTAATTCATAGTTTAGAGAGAACACGATGTCTGTTTTCAAATCAGACCATTAAATTAATGTTGCACTGCACATGCTGCATTCCTACATTTTGGTCATTTAAACAATTTATATCATTTCGGTCATTTTCGACTATTATAGATTGCACGTGTGGGTGTGGGTTCGTATAGATTCGGGTCATGTCGTATTGACCATGCTCTGGACCGTGTGCAAAAGATGTAATCATGGTAATTATGTTCACCAAGTGTGACACATCACTGAGAGTTACTAGACAATCCATTGTCACATGGTCATCACTGATATTATGGTTAAATGCCTATGCTGTTCAAAATTCGCCGCGTCTTAGTTCTGCAGTTGTAAAAAAAGCTGTATTAAAATTCTGACAATATGATGCTGTATAAAACGAGGGTACAATATTATGGGTATAATGAACAGCAATGTGCAGTTGATATTCAGCCCATATACAATAAAGAATTGATTAGTGCGAGTTCCCCGCTGGAGTCCCGGGTAAGTGTCAAAGGTCACTAGCCGAAATCAACACCCTTGGTGTTGTCGGACGACCACACCAACAATTTGGGTGCTTATGGTCGCTTGTTGAGTAAGCTTCATAAATCTTTTTCTGTTACTGACCTTGATTTAATCTCTATCGTGTTCATTCGTATGGAGGAGGTTGCATATCCTGAGAAATAGAGTGAATATTACAGTCCTCACTATCATACGGAGGCAGTACATCTCTACGTGTCCATTGATCAGATATTGCCATCTCGTAGGATGGCGGCGGTGTTTCCGGAATGACCACAGCTACATTGTGTTGTATCTCATTCATTGCTATATTGATGTTAATCTCATTAACGCCGTCGCTAGCTTCAGTTTGATTTTGACGATATCTTTGAGAGTTTAGTCGACAATAACATGCAAGCAAACACACTCCAATTGTTCCGCATATAAATGCCACTAATACTATAGCACCGTCAATGGACACCATACCTGTCATAAGATCAAGTAGACAAATCATAGTCTTAGCTAAAGAACCACGCATCATAAAGGAAAAATGTTGATATCATTACAGAAGAAAAAGTAACAGAACTTTTAACACTAAAGTGACCAAGGTATTTCCCACCCGTTGGTGCCAAAGGGGGAGGGATCATTCCGATATGGATTATTCGTTGAAAGTGTGGTCAATGATAAAGCATTTAAAAGGGACCAACATACAAACATACAAAAAGAAACGTTGAAAATCGGATGAACCGTGTCAAAATAGCGGCCGAAAAAATCCTTTTTTTAAGCCACGTCAAAAATTATCCCGCAAAACTCTCAAGAACCCTGTTCCCGAGGGAATTTTCGGATGAAATTTTGCCGAAATTTGCACATTGCCAAAATAATTTTTTTTTAAAAGTTATTAGGTTTTGATTTTATGCAGTGGTGGTAGGATGATCCCTTTTTCCACGCACGATACCACCGAAAACCAAAATTGAAACCACCAAAATCAAAAATTACTACCTTCAATAAAAATGTACGAATATGGTGATATCACGTGTTTAATTTTGATTAGAAGATTTATTTGAAAAAATTACCAGGTTTTACTAATTTGCGAAATATAAAGCGCGAAATCACCACCTGGATCTTTTTCTTTTATAGACCCTATGTGTATGCAAGTAATTAAAAATAAATAAACCACCTTTTTGATGCTCATGAGCCATGTTGCACAATCATGCAGCTAGCTCACGGCGCAGTGCATGCCGAATATGGTATCATATTTGTTTTGGTATTTGAAAAAAAACCTATCGATGCATATTGCAGTTATCGTCCACTGCACGCTACACCACAGAGTAACAGAGATGACACTGCACTAAGCTCAAAACACGGCCCCAATCATTGCGTAGTATGTGGACAAAAACGAATATTCACTGCTCAAAAGACTCATCAGTAAATAATCAATACATGTATTAATAACCGTTTTCACGCTAGACTAATTTCATGATGTCTTACATGAAGGATGAACAAGACGAGGACGCATTTTGAAGAATGCTGCACAACTTGCATTCAATAAGCCGTAATGCTAAATGCACATCAAGGGCAATGTCGGGATTTATTTGAGTAGGATTATTCATAATGCGTCCTCATTCTTTTAATTGGAGCCACTGATCACGCAATCAGCCAAGAAACGTTAACCAGCGCCTATTGAGAAATGGTAATCAAATGAGCTATGAAGTATATGGGGATAAAGTGTCAGGGGCCTGGCTACACGGCGATCTTTGCATTGCTAATACAAGCCTATGTGTTTTTCCAATGTACTCTATCAGGTCTTTAAAATTATCGTATGGTAATGAGTATGGTATCACGAGAACGAGAATTTCATGATCTTGATTGATATGTGTGTTCAAAATTGATAGGTTACAGAATGCGAGCGTGATGGGCCAATGAAAGTTGTTATTTCGAAACTCCATAGCGAATGTACTGACCGGGGTCTTGTTACAAAATGTACCTAATCAGGTTTGCCCTTTTGTCTTTTTAGTTCACAAAAAATATCACATGAAAGCTAAATAAATCATGAACAAAATGGTAAATGTTCAAAAAAAATCGGCCGGTTAGTTTTGATACAGCGATCTTGGCAAGTTATTATCCTATACCCAAAACACAGGAAGATATCTCGGGGTCATGCATCAATTAGGAACGTTGTGTGTGCATGGTATACGAAATGTTGCTAATAACTGCAATATGGTTTGTTTTGTTATTTTAAATATAGATACTGATAATTGCCACTGAGGGATGTTTGGATACATCGATCCCCGTGATATATCATGTAGCTGATATCATTAATGAGACAAAGTGCGATTGTGAGACCAACCAAAAGTATGATGTGTTATGCGTGTTCTTAATGTAATAGTTTCGGCATGTGTCTCAATAAATAATAATAATATATATCGATTTATTGAGCGCCTTTCTAAAATAGATCAAAGCACTTTACAGTTTGAAAATACAGATACAATAACATCAAGAAATACAGCGTGAGTAAAAATGATTCAAAACTGTATAACAAAAGTAGTCCTGATTTTGAAAACAATTGTTAAGCATCTAGGAAATGTGCAGACTCCTCTGCTTATTTTAAAAAAAGAATGAAGGAAATCGGTAATTGCTAAGAGAAGTTATGCCTGTTTTAGTAAAAAAACCCCATATTTTACAAGCTGTTCCCGGAATTGATGAGCGAACAAAATGCAAAGTAAGTACTTCAGCTGTGCAGTAACCTGTTACTAATAACCTGTCTTCCTCCGGCCAAGATTGATGCAGTTTGAAGCTCTGTCATTTCTGTTTACAATCCAAGTCTCAGATCTTCATGGTCCTCTTTTGCACTTAACAATTCTGGCTTACAATTTGCTTTAGCGTGGCTCTGCAAAACCGCTTTGAACATATGAAGGCCTGTGTGTGTTTGCAATTAGGTTTCAACTACAAACTGCCTTGTCATAGGGTGTCATACGATGTACACGTTCCAGAACCAACGACCAGCTTTACAAATTCAATGGCAAGTAAGTTCTAAACTGGTTTCATGCATACAATTGATTGTTATTTGTATTTGAAATTCCTGCATCAAATCCTAGTTGTTAAATGGTTCTTTTTAAGTTTTCCTTTCATTTTAAAGATCAGCATATCATGACAGCTTTTCCTATGAATGACCAATCTCCTTGATTCAATGTTTAAATATCAGTCAAAGGAAGGGTAGGGTATTAATAAACAGATAATTACTCTGCTAAATCAAGTGTTTACTTTGCCTTTTTAATTGGTTTGCTTATTTATTCCGTGGACAGCGTGAAAAAAAAATGTTATTTTTACTAAAACAAGCATAACTTCTCTTAGGAATTACCGATTTCCTTTATTTAAAAAAAAAATGAACAGAAGAGTCTGCACATATCCAAAGTGCTTAACATTTTTTTTTAAATATCAATAGTTCTTTTGCCATACAGTTTTGAATCTCGGTCAACTTCATTTTGACTCACGCTGTACATATGTACATACATTCAGAACAAGAAAATTTAAAATTTAAAAGAACACTTTATAAAAACACGAGAATGAGCATAAAAACATTAGGGGGAAAAACACATGATAAAATTACCTAGACTTTTGGAAAAAGATACTCTTTAAAAAACTTTTTTAAAAGCTTTCACATCGGGTGCGGAACGCAAACTAAGAGGAAGATTGAAGATGTATGTTCAGGTAGATTGTTACAAAGCCGTGGGCCAATGACACAGAAACCTTTGTCACCAACACTCCGTTTAGTAACATATTGCAGTTATCGTCCACTGCACGCTACACCACAGAGTAACAGAGATGACACTGCACTAAGCTCAAAACACGGCCCCAATCATTGCGTAGTATGTGGACAAAAACGAATATTCACTGCTCAAAAGACTCATCAGAAAATAATCAATACATGTATTAATAACCGTTTTCACGCTAGACTAATTTCATGATGTCTTACATGAAGGATGAACAAGACGAGGACGCATTTTGAAGAATGCTGCACAACTTGCATTCAATAAGCCGTAATGCTAAATGCACATCAAGGGCAATGTCGGGATTTATTTGAGTAGGATTATTCATAATGCGTCCTCATTCTTTTAATTGGAGCCACTGATCACGCAATCAGCCAAGAAACGTTAACCAGCGCCTATTGAGAAATGGTAATCAAATGAGCTATGAAGTATATGGGGATAAAGTGTCAGGGGCCTGGCTACACGGCGATCTTTGCATTGCTAATACAAGCCTATGTGTTTTTCCAATGTACTCTATCAGGTCTTTAAAATTATCGTATGGTAATGAGTATGGTATCACGAGAACGAGAATTTCATGATCTTGATTGATATGTGTGTTCAAAATTGATAGGTTACAGAATGCGAGCGTGATGGGCCAATGAAAGTTGTTATTTCGAAACTCCATAGCGAATGTACTGACCGGGGTCTTGTTACAAAATGTACCTAATCAGGTTTGCCCTTTTGTCTTTTTAGTTCACAAAAAATATCACATGAAAGCTAAATAAATCATGAACAAAATGGTAAATGTTCAAAAAAAATCGGCCGGTTAGTTTTGATACAGCGATCTTGGCAAGTTATTATCCTATACCCAAAACACAGGAAGATATCTCGGGGTCATGCATCAATTAGGAACGTTGTGTGTGCATGGTATACGAAATGTTGCTAATAACTGCAATATGAGTGGGCTGATCTTGAAGGTACAAGGGTGATGATTTATGGAAGCAATTGTACACATGCAATAAGACCTTGAACGCTATTCTTTACTCGACTGGCAGCCAGTACTGTAACTCAGGCAAGAGAGGAGTAGCGGATGCACGTCGCGGAACACGGTAGATAAGGCGAACAGCACGGTTTTGAAGTTTCTGTGGACGATAAGCCAGCAAGCAGCGAATTGCAATAGTCGAGCCTAGATAGGATGAGAGATCTTACAGCATTTGAACAAGTTGTCTGGTCAATGTAATCACGAATTCTGCTAATATTACGGAAATTAATACTTTTGCATATTGCACTAACATGATCTTTCATTGTGAGATAATTATCAAAGAAAATACCAAGATTGCTGATTCGCAAATCTTCAGTTGCTGCATGCCAGTTTTGTCTTTGCATCATTAAACCCGAACTTGTTTTTAAGCATCCAAGATCTAATCTCCATGATGCAATCAGAAAGCCTGGCCTTAGGCTTTGCAGCAACTGTATCCAGCTCAGATTTAGGATCGAAGCTTGTATACAATTATGTATCATCAGCATAAATGTGGTAAGAGACTCCAAAGCGCTTGATGATACTTTTAACTGGTTGAGCATAAGCGGTGAAAATTGGCGGACCAGTTTTAGTCCGTCTGTTCGAAACTGTTCGTACGAAGTATTATGACCATTGTCTTACTTAAACTTGTTGTGTCCAATATGATTACAAAATAATGTTTAATCAATAACATACATACCCCGGGGGACACTCAATTTGGAGTTACACGTAATGTGCCACCAAAACGACTCCGCTTTTCGCTGACTCTCCCCCAAAGACCCCATTTTTTATTAACTGTTACTCAATGACTTCCAATTTTTAAAATTCATTGTCCCTACAGTCTCAAAAAATAGGTAAAAACTGTGAATCAAAATATTTTCTTCATTTGCAAATATATCAAACATCAGATCATTTAATGGTTATATTATAATTGTTTTTTCTTTTAAACATAACTCATAAAAATGTATATATTTTGGTAGCCAATTTCCTGTATTTCATTTATAGTTCAGTATTTCAAAAATCCATGGCAATTCAGTGACATTAACCCTCGTCTTCCTGAGCCTTTTTTGTAACACGTCATCCTGGGAGTGGGGTTGGGTGGTTGGCACCCAACTTTGGTTTTGGTAGGAGTGTGCGGCCCCGATATCTGTTTAGATTAGGGAGCGGAAGATCGGCTACAAAATAAAGGAGTCTAGATAACTGAAGTGACAAAAAATTACCCTTGAGAACTAATTTCTTGGGCTAAATTTGGGCCCTGGGAGCCAAAATTTCCTCAATTTTCCTTGAAATGGGGGTCTTTGGAACTAAATTTTAGAGAACTGAATTTTTTTGAAAATAAGGCTTGTGAACTAAAGATTGTGTTTGAAATGGGAGTCTAGTGAGCGGATCAAATTTGGACCTTTCTTTGCACAATAAAAATAATAATAATGATAACACAAAACTTATGTAGCGCAAACTGAAAGACCTCGAAGCGCTTTACAATATCAAGAAACAAAATATAAATACATAAATATTCAAACATATAGGATAAAAACAGATTTTAAAAATATACTTTTATACACAA